>BGPR01028281.1:0-20075 GCA_013235015.1 Araneus ventricosus | reverse complement strand
AAACCAAACTAAAAGTGGGGGGAGGTGTAGGGAAAGGAAATGAGAGAAACAAACTTATGAACTTGAACGATACGGAAGCCGTTAATGTGCAGTTACCTAGGTAAAATGCGGAAAACTCTTGATTCCGCACGTTAACGGAGAATATCAGTTAATCTGCATATTAGCTAGGTAATGTACACATTAACAGCTTTCGAGCTTTAGCGGTAACATCTATATTAATGCATTTATTTTATTCTTCAAGCATAAAAAATGTATTCATACATAAAAGTTGCCAAATATACTTGGAAATAGTTATACTACGGAAAAAAATCGCAAGAACTTGTAGAAGTCTGCGATCGTTTCCTTTTTCGCTCTTTGCTGTCATTAAATAAATTATTCCACAAAAAAAAATGAATTTCATTTATAAGTAATAAATAATGCAGTAAATTTGTAAATAAAGAAATATATTTGTTTAATTTAGTTAGATTTTTTTGTGCCCCCATTTGGGCACTGAATGAAAAGATTCTCATAAGTGAACGCCTTGAAAGTGTCGTATTCAGCTGGATAAATTATTCATGTTTAATTGAGAATTGTTCCATTTGGAAAATATTGAATCTCATTTAGCAATCTGTTTAAAAATTTTCTTCAGCATCAAGTCTTGAAATGCTCTTAAAAATCATCGATTTTGGAATTTAAATTGAAATTACTTCTAATATTGCACATTCAAGGGAGCTTGTAGATTAATAGAATTTAAAGGTCCAACAGTTTTCACAAGTTTGAAAGCGTTTCTTCCTCTTAATTGGAAATTTGCTAAATTTGTTTCTAAAATGCAATTTTTTTTTACTATCACAGCTATCCTGGCGCCTAATAAATAATTCTGCATATAAGATTTTAAAGCTAATTCTATAAAAAAATTAATACTTTCCGATAAAAACACAAAAATATTAGAGTTTTGTGAATATATATTTGCTGTGATAGATTTATCACAAAAAGAATATGGTCATATACAGAAGTATCCATTAGTGATTGTAGCAACCACAATAAAAAATGAGTACAATACTGAACGTGTAATGAAATTTTAAAACAGATAATTAATTTTAATAACCATATTAGTATGAAAAACAACTTTCTCATATTGCATACATTAACTAAAACTTTTCAGATGATTTGGGTAACACGTTAATATTCTTATATCGGAATCTTCCGAACTCAAAGCGTAAAATAATGGATTATTTACCAAATAAAATATAAGCCATCTACATCTAAAACATTCCTTTTTACCCATAACTCCTGTAAGAATTTTCCTCAAAGGATGCAGAAAAAGTGGGCCATCTTCAGACTTACAGGAACCCACTTGAGAATTGGAGGGATGAACTTCCATTAGGTGGAACAGAAAAGAAAAATTGCTGAAACGTGATTACCAAGCTGTTATGTATTAATACTGTTTCTTTCCTTTTTATTTACTAGCCGCCACTTATACAAAAGATAAATGTACATTGTCCAATTATAATATTTTTCAAACTCATTCACTGATGAAATTCTTAATTTTATATGAAAAAATAATCATTACATTTAGCTGAAAGTCATTAATAGATAGAAAATTCAGCCAAATTATCATTTAATCGACAGGTACGTAAGTAAAAAAAATATTGGCACATTGTGTAGATTATAATGATTTAAATTATATTTATTTAAATTTTAATACAATTGCAGAGAATGACTGGATAAACATTTTTCTTGCAAATATACTGTGATATTCGTAACGAATAAAATATATATATATATATGTAGAATTATTAAAATATTTAAAGAAAAGAAATTAATTAGATAAAAAAAATCGTTTGGTCATTAAAGAAATTAATTTTAAAATATCGTTTGGTCATTAAAGAAATTAATTTTAAAATATCGTTTGGCTGAAAAAGAAATTAATTTCAAAATATCGTTTGGCTGAAAAAGAAATTAATTAAAAATATCGTTTGGCATAATTATTTTCTAAAGGTTATAAAAATAGTGTGGCAACGATATATTTGTCTTTTGCTAACGTTGCCTAGCAACGGAAAAGAATAATAAATTGAACATGGAATTCGATGTCAGTCAGTGATGTAACGTTTGTGATGTAAATGTATGTGTTTGTTTTACATGTTTGTGCTCTGGTAGACGTCTAATAAATATATTATTTTTGATAAAGAAGGCTCTACGATTCTTCATATTATGCTGAAATACATCACAATATCATAAAATGAACTTTGATAAAACGGTGCACATTCTTAATTAAATTATTTATTCTTTAAGTATGTTTTATTCGAAAAATTTAATTCAATTAAAAATAGTTTTAAAAACACAGTTTCATAATTTAAGAGCCAGAATTTTTTCTATTTAAATTATTATGCACTTTTTAATTTGAGATCAAATTTTTCTCACACTTACTACCAAACGCCGCCACTGATGCGGAATCGAAATTTAACTTAATTAATCGATTAACTGGTTAATCGATTAAGTGATAATCACGTTCTGAAAATGTTAAAATTGTGTATTTTTTGAGAATACAAAAGTGTGCAAAATTTCAAATATGAGGAGCTCAGTGGAACATCAATCAAAATATTGCATTTTCATAAACATTAAAGAACTTAAAATATTAAAGAAAACAAAAGTGTTTGATTAAATGTCATTTCGAAGTATCAAACGTGATAATATATGTTCCCAATACGAATTTAATGGAATAATTAACAAGTAACTTCTCTCAACCTTCCCTT
This sequence comes from Araneus ventricosus, assembly GCA_013235015.1. Taxonomy (NCBI): domain Eukaryota; kingdom Metazoa; phylum Arthropoda; class Arachnida; order Araneae; family Araneidae; genus Araneus; species Araneus ventricosus. The sequence continues at coordinate 17,343 of BGPR01028281.1, read as the reverse complement.
GCAGTAATGAAATTTGGATACTAACAGATAGCAGAAGTTCTATCCAACATTTGGCCAACTGGTATAGAGTAAGAGATAATATAGGAATGAATGTTCTTAACAAACTTAAAAGTCTCTCAGTATCTTACCGGATTCACCTGTAGTTGATTCCTTCTCATGTCAACATCCAAGGTAACGAGATTGCACATGCACTTGTTAAAGCAGGTGCTGATTATGCTTCAGTGCCTTCTGCACATCTCACCTACTTGGAACTGTTCTCTAGAGCTAAAAGCAGGAATAAAACTAACTGGCTCATTCCACCGTGCATCACTGGTATCAAGGTTCTCGGCCAGGTGGCTGTCTATCAATTGACTGCAACAGACGCGACCAAACACCTCTTACTCGCTTCCTTAGTGGTCATATCAGAAGTTTGACTTTCTCTGATAATTCTAAGTATTTTGAGATCTGCCCAAAATGTACTGCAGAAAAAGCCACACCTGATCATATTCTTGCATGCCTGAGGCTTTCCAAACAGGATCTTGTTTCTAATCCTCTATTGGCTTTGCATTTCTTTAGGGTGCACAGGCTCATGAAGCTGATATAGCTCTGCTGATCTTCGGGGATCATCAACAACACAAATAACTTCAATTTCTTCTTTTTCTAGCACTGCTTGTTTTTTCTGTTACAGACTGTCATTTTTTCCATTTTAGCTAGGGTATTGTCATGAGAACAGTTGATGGTTTTTCCTTACTGTTTGCAATACGTTGTGCGGTCTATAAGACCTATTATGTTTTAAATATCCTTTTATTCGTGATGAAGAAATATATATCACAAGAAAAAAATACGATAATTCAGAGTGATGTATATTGATACAACTAATTTCTTAAACTGATTTTTGAAATGAATACTTCGGAGCAACAGTTTCGAAATTCTGACGAGGTAATTTAGTGTTAATTATAAAATATCCTGAGTTAGAATTACAACTTTCTTAGAAATTAATTCCAGACGAAAATGCGAATAATTTTTCACGTCATTTTTAAATTCAAACGGCTTATATTGTAATAATTCATTTCTTAAATTTGTTGTAATTTTTGTGTAACAATACATTTGTTCATTTCATTACAAGTCTCTTCATTTACTTCCCTTTTCAAATAATTTAATTTTTCTATTAATAGAGCTGTAATACAAAATGTTTACGCATACTTTGAGGTTTATACTAAAAACAAGCGTTTTTACTTCCTTAACTATACAGGTTTTACTAGTTTCTCCCAAAATATGTATTCTCAAGACGAAAATATGTTTTTCACGTGATCTCGTTGTGAAAAATTTTTGAGGTTTAAAATATGCAGAGAATTCTTATAAATATGAGCTCATACGTAGAATCTTGAGATTTTTGAAAAAAATTCTGGACTATCTCTCTTTTGAATATGAAAGTTATGAGTTTTGAGATTTAAATAAGTTTTTTGAGGGTTTGACTAACTAATGTTAAAATAATTCATAAGATGTAACTTTGAAAGAATTATTTATAGTTGGAGAATAGTTGAAAAGAAAAATGATTAATTTTATTTTGTTCTCATTTTTTTTTAAAAAACAAACCAGTGGTTAGATCAAACAGTTAAGATATAACGAACAATTTAGACAATTCTTCGGTTTTAATCAATGAAAGTTCACAGATAATGCATTAACAAAATATTGTAACGAAATTGTCTTGTGGGTGGGTGTACGTGAATACAATCCAATAAGCAGGATTATAAAAATAAAGCTCTTTATTTTACAAATATTCCAAGCAAAGAAAAGTAGCACAAGTATTACATAGCACTAGTAAATATTCACAACAGAGACTACCAATAAATCTCAACACAGCGTTCAAAGGTTTCTTGTTAGCTCACCAGCTTGCTTGCTGATCAAATTCTAAATGACTGCTCTTGGCTTGAGAGCTTGCTTTTGTACTTTTCAACAGAAAGTGACTTCATTACGTAGGAAGTGACGTAATCTCTAGAAAGTTCATGAAACCAGTAGAAATAGGGTGAAAGTTTGAGGTCCTTCTAGAAAATTCCTTTTGTCGCCAGAGTCGCCAACTTTGCCGGCAATTCGCCAAAATGGTCGCCAAATTTATTGTCAAGTCGCCAAGATTAGCATCTCAGGGAAACGACTTTATAGCTTTGTATCAAAAGATATTGCAGAATCTAAAAAATATGCATTACGAATATGCACTTTTTCCCGTGGAATAATTTAGAAATGTAAAGTTTTCAATATTATTTTGCTCCAATATATTTTACACTATATTAAATTAATAAAAGAAGATAAATATTCAAATTCACTTTGAGTATTTCGTTACAATGAAATACATACCTTTTCTTTCTTCTGATGCTTTCTAATCAGATATTTGACACTTGCATAGTATCTTAATTTGTTGCTAAATATTTTTCCATAATTTTCTCTATCTTTTATTTCCACTGGAAGATCTAATTTCTTCACTAAAGATTTTTTAGAAAAATTAAACAATAGAGTATATTTAATTTAAATTTTCAGGGAACCAAAATAACAAATATTTATTAGACATGTAGGCGGACTATGAATATGTGGGAGAAAAGAAAGTGTAGCGTCATCCAATTTCGGCTAATACAAATAGTCGAAAAACAGCTAATCTGAGCAAACTAGAAATTCTAAACCTGAGAAATCCTATATTTTAATATAAAATTAACTAATTTATGTTAAGGTTTTTTTAGAGCTTGTTTACTATAGGATATATGAGCTGAAGTGTTTTCTAAATTTGATTAATAAGAGTAAATAAAGAATGGCAAGTTAGAAAGAATTTTTGCTACTCTTAAAATATCTTGTTTATATATTATATCTATAAGTATTCTAAACATTTTTAAGAATCTTTTTCAAAGGCGTTTTTGTTTAGAATTCATATTGCTTTAACCCTATTAGCCTTTATATAGAGGATTTACGTATTCAAGAAGTTAATATTTCCTTTTATTTTCTAAGCTTATAGTTCCTATTATTTTCTAAGCTGATTGTTGAAATTTGATCTAACATTGTTACATGTCATGTTTCTCACGAAAATACATATAAGCAGCGTATATTTTAGTTTCTCATCCTTGTATAACTTAATATATATGTTTGGATATTTTTAGGTTTTGTTAAATTTATTTACTTATGACTTTGTGGGTAATTCCATTTCTGCTGATAGTCTTATTTTCGCCCTTTCCTACCAACGAATGTGGCAACCTATTACAAGAAGAAAAGTCTACTTTTAAATGTTAATTTAGCAGCAATTTTGTTGTTGCACTTTTTAGCACTCATATTTATTTAAAAATTCCAACCTGTTTGAGTTGCTTCCAACAATTTTAAACATTTCTTCCAAAAACTTCCAATTTCCAACTGACAAATATTTTTTAAAAAAACCCACCGCTTTTCACTTTGCCACTTTCACTCACATCCAACCCAAAATGTTTAGGATCGATCGAAGCTCTACGAACGGGATGTGACGTGGATTGGTAATAGGATTTAATATATTTACTAGCTGCATGGCCCGGCGTTGCACGGGCAATCTTGAATAATGGGATATTCCCGGGCTGAGAGAAGTGAGATCATGTGAGGCCTTGGGATCCATATTTTCATATGCCCGGCTCCGTTTTTTTCCAACAAATATTTTCACTTCCTTTCCCCAACAAATGTAAATATTCTTTCAAATCTAGTCTAGTCTTTTTATTACTAATTTTCATATGCCCGCCTCCGGTTTATTTTTTTTACACATATTGCAGCTAACGTAAACGTTACGTTCCCCCCAAAATGTAAAAAATCATTTGAATCCTATATTGTTTAATTAAAATTTTTAAATCCAACTTTATAGTTAATAACCCAGCGTTTCTCGGAATCCACATTTTTTCATATTCCCGCCTCTGTTTTTTCCCCTACAAATATTGTCACAAGCTTCCCCAACAAACGTAAATCTGTTTGGAATCCTCTCTTGTTGGATTAAAACTTTCAGTTCTAGCCTTTTTACTACCTTAAACAGTTTGGTTTGAAAGAAAACGCGAGAATTCTTGTGCTTATAAATTAAAACAGATTAGCATGATATTTGTTTTGCAAAAGAAAAAATAAAACGAATAATAATGAAAAAAAAAACCGGATAAAAATGAATAAATATTTTGCACCAACAAACGTAAACGCTGCGAAACACCGTACGACAAAAAAAAAGAAAGAAAATGCAGGAAAACGATTTTTTTCAGTTGTTAATTAATCCAAACAGAAAATAACATAGAAGCTCGCTCAAAAAAAATACCAACTTCCGTTAAATAAATAAAAAAATGCAACATCGGATGCGAAAAATAATAGTAGAGAAAAAAAAGAATCCGCCGTGAATGAATTCACCATTTTGCCAATAGATGGCAGCACGTCAATTCATTCATTTTGACGTTTTTAATTAATATCTTTTTAACTAATTGTAATTTCGGAATTTAATTGGCCTAAATGGATTTCTTGGATTATTCCCCATCTTTTGGTACTTTCCGCGTGCTTCTCCGTTCAGCGGTTCGTGAGAAGATAGCCGGACATACATACATACATACGTTTGTTTACCTTCGATTTTAATAGGATAGATTAACTGATTGGCAGCTCTACGAAGGCAATTTTTGGATGGACCTCGCAAATTCTAAACCTTGCCCTAGAGATGAGGATGGTACCTGAACTGGCTTACCCTCTTCCAAACTTTAACGCCAAATTGATGTTTGATCTATGACGAGAGATTTAAAGCATAGCATTGATTTAAAGCATATTGAACAGCTATCATGCGATGCTGAGAATGTGTCTCTAGGCTGCGGGGACCCTGAAAACGTATGAGAAAATATTATTGTTTTTCACTGATCTTTTATCATGGAATATAATTCGCGCAAATCTAATGCATAGAAAGACCAGATACCCTGTTTGGTGGAATCGAATCTCAAACCGCGATCATACGAAGTTGAAATGTGCCACAAGGCTCCAACGAGGCGTTCCAGGAGTTAATATGATTGTTTTCATGTTATAAGAAGTACCGGATATAGGAGTGACATGGCCTAGATATATAGATCCTGGTTCTGAAATTAGAACAGCATGCTGTTCTGTTATATTCTTCTTAGTTACCCTTTCCTCTTCCTTAACCATAATCAAAATCTTGTCTTTTCGGCCGTTAAAGTATATGTCGCACTCCAATGAAGAGCTTTTTCCCTCATTCCTTTGCATATTTCAAAAGAAAAATTAATAAGAAAATAATTAAAAAGTAAAAATTTTACAATATTTCTTTATAATACAAAACTGAGAAAAGGAACAAAACAGATGAACAGAATAAGAGATTATCAGAAAGTCATTTCTCGAAGCAGTTTAATTTGATATGTAAGAGATCTGTGATGCAAAATTGGCCAATATTTTCGCAATCGAATTAATAAGAAATTGAATATGTGCATAAAAATGCATAGGAAACTCTTTTTTCAAGTACTGTCAAAATTTAACTAAAATGTTTTCAGCATCACTGATTTTTAAATAAGTTATTTAAATACCGAACACGTTATTTATTACTTAATTAGACTGGTTTTATGTGCATATTAGTCACTACATTTTTGTAAGTAAGCATTAAATATTGGAATACACAAAAATATAATAGGAATCAAGATACTTGTTTAATTTAAGAAACAGCTCTCCTTAACAATTTGAAATATTTTCACTATTTGAAATCCAATTCGATTTTCAGGAAAGTAAAAATTCATAAAATAACGAATGAAACCTTTTAATGAGGATGAATCATCAGTAAAAGAAAATGATATACTTTTAAGAAATGCAAATATGAGAAAAAATAGAATTACAGTTGCTAACTAGATGAAAAAGTTTTTATTTATCGGGTTTTGAAATTTCTTATGATCGATTTTTACGAAACCAAATAGCTAAAAAATAAATCTTTCCAGAAAGAAAAATAAGCAAGCGTTGTATCAAATGTATTTTATAAATTATGATTTTTTTTTTCCAAATATCTAGAAAAAGAAATATTTTTCTGAATTAAAAAACGAACAGGATTAACAAAAATAACATAATAAAAAGCTCTTAGAAGGAAGTCGAAATTTTTTAATAATGTGAAATCAATTATTCAATGAAAATTTTCGATTAGAAGAAGAAAATATTTTTATTGTTCTCTCTGAAACTTTTGGTTAAAAAAGTGGACATTTTATTTATTTATTTATTTAGGAAAAGATTAAGAAAGCATTATTCTAATTAGTGGCTGAAAAGTAATGTTAATGGCCCTTTTCATCTGCCCCTATTAGAACTTGTTTTCAAATGAATTCTTGAAAAATAAGAAGTTTTCTTTTCTGTTAAGAAGATAAATCCGATAAAATCGAAACAAAAATAACATTTTTATTTAGATATATTTATTGAAATTTATGAATCAAAAGAAATTCTTTTAAATGCTTTTAACACTTTTATCAGCTTCATATCCTAACTTAAAAATCACCTGAGAGATGGGAATAATTTGCTCCCTCCCCCAATAAATAAATATGAAGGGGAATGATTTCCTATCTATTTTCGAACATACTTCCCTCATATGGTGTTGTAGCAGATTTAAAATGGTAAAATCCCAAATTATTTTGATCCCTGAGATGAACATTAAAACATTTCGGAATGAAACTAACTTATTTACTGGTAATAGCAGGTGTTAGACAACGCATGCGTACGTTAGCGAAGCATGAAGGTGAGATGGAAAAGAAAATGTTTACAAAATATTTTTCTGTTAATAGTTTTCAGTTTTGTAATATAATCAACATCAGGCTTATTAAATAAAAATTTGACCATATCTTAAATTCAAAAAGACGTAGTGTTTGTTTTGCTTAATTTTGTCAAATTAAAATTGGCGTTTTTTATATTCAGCTTCGCCCTATAGTAAAGATATTCGAGAATGCGTTTTGGAAAGCATTTCACATTCGCTGCAACACTATTTGGAATTTATTCAACATTTTTCATATAGGTAGCGAAAATTTATCCTTCGATATTATAAAGAAAATGTTAAAAATTGCAGTGGCTGTATGAAGAGTCAATTGAATTGTCAAATATGAAAATAATTTTCATTTATCCAATAGGAATCAAGTGAATGAAATGAAGCGCAATTTTGTCGCGGTATTTTTTGTGACATTTTTCTTATTTCAATCGTTTGAATTTCTATTTTGAAATTGAAATGAAAGCATATTTTACAAGAAAAATCACAAAGAACTTTTAATTCTTTCATTCTATTGAATATTGTAAACCTTTCTAGCATTTTGATGTGGAATTTTCTATTGTTGCCAGATTAATAATTTGCTTGATATTAACAACTTTAGGTTACCGGATGATGCTACATAACTCGGTAACTTTCTTTCAAATTTCTTTAACACTGTAGAAAAATCGGAAGTTGTATTGACATGCATATGAAATCTTCAACTCCGTCTTAAAAAAGAACCATTTATTTTGTGCGCGGGATTACATTTCAAATAAGGAGAAAATCCACATAATACAAACATGATAAGAATCAATATTTCGAAGAAGCAGTTTGCTTTCAAACATTTCGAAACTATTGTGAACTTTATCGACAAAGAATCCCGAACGATTCTGAACAGACGATAAAATTTAAAGAATATTTTAATTTTAAAATGGATGGAAATTTTCCAGAAAAAAGTCTTCTTAACCATTTCTCAATACAATCACTCTGGTTTGATTTTTTAATGTCTTGCATTTGAATTTCGGGTTTTTTTCCTCCCTTTTTCATTTCGTGCAGAGGAAGATAAAGAGAAACCTTTTGTGGGAAGGAAAGAACAGGGAACACCGTTCTGTTTTGATTCTTTCTCGAATATCAAGACGTTTGAATACTTCAATATATTTTTTGCTTCTCACATTTTTTAAACGTCTTCAAAAGCTTTAGAACTTTAGAATATAAAATGGATTCAACTTTTTAAACAGAATAATTTAATTTGGCTTGCTTCATGTTTATTAAAACGAAATTTAGTAATCGATTGATTTTTCATTCACTTCCTGGTGCTTCTTAACTTCTGAAACTTTGAACACATGCGTATTCTCGTTGACAATATACTATTAGAATATTATCAGAATTAATTTTTCAGTTAACCATTTAATTTAAATACCTTTTGGTTCTGTACTAGTGCCGGCATCTAGCAATATATTTGAAATTAGAAAAAAATTATAATGATGAATTATAAATTGAAAATTAATAAGAAGAAAGAAAAAAAAAATATAAATTATTTCTTAGTACAGTAATAAAATTGTGTTTGAAAAACGTTTTTATAAAATTAATTTAAATTCATCTTGACATTCTACGTTTCCGTTTCTCATCCCTTTTTATTTCGTTCGTGAGAAGCATTACGAAACATTCGGAACTTCACCAAACATTCTAAATTTCTGTTCCTTGGGGTTTTTTCCGTGTCATCTTTTAGATATTTGGATCAGGCGATTCCTATTCGACGTGGCTTAACATTGAGGGAAGATGGATTTGCAACAGAACCAGATAAAAATTTGAAGGGATTTTGGTGAAGAAATATGGGTACGGTATTTTTGACGCATCTTTGACAGCTAGAGATCAACGAAATGCGAAATGGAAAATGAGAAATTATATGGTATGAACAAAGCAAACTATTTTTTGAAACGACGAACGTGTTTGTAATTCCTTTGATTTCATTGGCTTTCAAACTGAACACTTTTCAAGGACATTTTGATGATTGGTTATCCAAATGTATCAATGATCGTGAAATATATCAGTGCACATGACGCCATAGTCACATGTAGATAACACTGCGCATGTCATTTTGTACCCAACTACACGTTGTCTTAACTCTATATTATGATGTCAGATCCTTTTTCTTCTTTTAAGTTTCGCAGTACAAATGAACACTAAACTGATTCTACCAATTTATTTATAGCTTTTGAGCATAAATTCGTTCCTTTGAAGTCAGTAACAAGATATACATATTAGTTACCCATGGATATGCTTTTTTTTATGTATTGAGTATTTATGCTATTGACTGTACAACGATAATGGTTGTTTGATGCTGTTACCTATTTATGACAACTTTTTAAAAATTTCCACACCTTCAGTTCATATACGAAAAGTTTCCCTTTCCTCTTTTTTTCTTATCTCTGAAGCAGGGACCATGGAGATAAGTGCCGATATAATTCGCTACCCTTCCGAAGAAGACCAGAGCAATCAACCGACCACAGATTTAAGTGGAAATTTCCCGTTTCCTCAACCTTCATCTCTGGAAGCAGTGACTCTGGAGATGAATGCCGATATAACTCGCTACCCTTCCAAACAAGACCGGAACAATCAACCGACAGCAGGTGTAAATGGAAATTTCTTTTAACTTTTATGTCTGGAAGCAATGATTCTGGAGATGAGTGCCGATATCGCTCGCCACTCTTCCGAAGAAGACCAGAGCTTTAAGTGTGTAGTGGAAATTGTCCATTAGTCTTAAATTTATAACTGTGAGGAAAGTGACTTTGAAAACCATCTATGAGGGAACAAGTCATTCCATTAAATTGCAAGTAATGCGGAGAGTAAAATTTGTATTCTAATTAAGATCTCAAATAAATTAGTAATTCTTTGTAAACATTTGCATATTAATCTTACTCATGTTTCAATATTTTTCTTAAAGTTCATCAACGACAATGGATTTTTATGAGAACTTTATTTCGTGAAACAAAATGTTGATCTTAATAAATTTATGTTCACTATCATATTTTAAATATATGTATAAAAATCTCAAAAAAATTGCGTTTGAAGTGAGCAAACTCTTAAAATAACTATTAATTTTGGAAAAAATGTGAACTAAAATTGCTTCAGATTATCACAGAATATGTAACAATCTCCTAGTGGTTTCCAGCAATGCGTTCGTGTATTACGTCTAAATTTCTCACTTAATAAATGCTATACGTATTTTCTTAAATAACCTATCTGTCAATACATATTTTATTCCTGAATAAAACATATTTTGTCAGCCAATTTAAAATTCATTGAACAAAAAATATTTCACAAAATTTAAGTGCTACTCGCATTATTAATTGTCAAGGAGTCAGACAAGGAGCTATCGTAATTGTTGATGAGACATATTTTCCAATATATAAAACTAATATAAACCTTATAAAAATTATTTTATTTACTTTTATATCATGGGATGATTGAAAAAGAAATTTTTAATAAAAGCAGAATATCGATTAAATTTTTAAAACAATATTTAAATATTTTTTTGCTGACAGAATGGTCACGCATTATTAATATAATAGCCCAGATCTGTCTTTCGGTAACGCTCTTACGTCACCAGCAATAAAACAGGCGCAATAGCACTGCGAGACGTTAAATAGCATTATTTCATTGTTAGAGAACCTAAATTTCAGTAATTTTAAATTTAAAAAATTATTTGTCTTTCTATTTTCAAATTTAATAGCTCTAAAATAGTGAAATAAAATTTGCTATCTATTGATATAAAATTTATCTCGGTATGATCAATAGTTCCCGAGAAATTTTGAATTATATTAATCATAAATTTCAAATTAATTTCCGTTTCTTAATAGAAACTAGTAAATTACGTCAGTGGTATATCCTGCGCGTGATATAGTTTGGAAGCCATGATGCATCTGATTATTTATTGCAATCGTTTGATCTGATTATTCTTTGTCAACGTTAGACAAGCAGAGAGTTTTGATTAGAATTTCGAAAAAGAATTCCTTTGAAATTTTAAATTTTTTACTTACGTTTGACTAGCTGAGAATTTCATAGTTATTGAATTATAATAAAATTGTTAAAAATCGAAAAATACTTCACATGGAATGTTGTTTCCCATGAGACTTTTTGAATTAAAAAAATATGTAAATAATATGTAAATAAAAATATCTTTCCTGTCATAAAACATATGTTTATTATATTTGTTTTCAATGAATTTTAACCATTTCTCTAGCATATTTATCTATTTAAACCCGTCAAATTTGACGGGAAATCTCTTGAATGAGAAGGCAATTTGCACCCGTCATACCATGACGGATGATTTTCTAGTTATCCAATACTCACGTTAAAATAACAGTTAATCGAAACACAAATTTTAATTACATATTGACTTATTGTTTGAAACTTCAAACGAGCTAAAAGTTTCAAATCTAAAATACAATATTTTGAAATCGTCTCATTTCTCTTTATTCCATAACAGTTTTGAGAAAAAAACAAGCTAGTTAAATTAGATGCAACTACTTGTAATTGGCTGTTTGTGCTTTAGGGAAGAATTTCTTTCTAAATTAGAAAGATAAAAGAAAAAAATCGTACTTACGCTATCCTCAGTCATTTAAGATACGTAACGCCAGAAAAAAACGCACAAAAAACGATACAAAGCATTCCACTTTATGCCTCAGAAAATGTTTAACAGCCATGTTTCGCAAGATGGCGTACACATTACATCGGTCTGTTGCAAATTGGTTGGAATGATGGCCCGTAATGACTCGGCTGAACATTTGTATGTTCGAGTGCCAATTAGTCTTCTAGTGTACAAAAACCCTTAACGAGCAATCGCATTGTTTTTTTTATCTCTAATCACCAGATGATAAGAACATTTTCATAAGAAGTCAAAGAATGAGCTCTCTTCTCCCCCAGGGACTTTAGTGAAATAAATGATGAAAAAATGCATCTGTTTGAAATCTTTGTTTTAATGATGAGATATTCTGAGGGTAAAAGAATAGAAAAGAATCAAGAAATTTAGTGAGTTTATGTTTATGTTCTTTTATGTAGACTAGATTGTTTCAAAAATCTGAATGACCAATTAAAATTGATATAATGGTTCATATGGATGGCATTGGTTTCGTATAATTATTTCTCTGTCGTTTTTAACATTTCTTAATCTGCCGAGGAGCAATTTCTATGAATATAACTGAACTGTCTGTTTTATTTTCGAAATACGATAAAACTTTGATCGGCGTGAAGAAGCTCCTTATATTTTTATCAATAAAGCATTTAGTGTATTAAGCAATCCTTTCTATATGCATTATCCAAATTGTAAAATAAAATATAAATAATTATAATAATATAATATAAATAAAATATAAAAATATCCCCCCAAGTCCTATTATGCTGCCTCATCGTGGCGGGGGTGGTGGCCCTGGGTGGAATGGGCGATGTACGTCTGGAATTTTTTCTTCTGGCAGGGTCACCCAAGGCGTGAAGGCCATTCCATTATACCCAGCTAAAGCATAAAGGCAATGGACAAAATCAGACTTCTTCCCTCGAGCGTCCAAGGTCTAGTGCCAACAGAAGCTGCACTCTCCTCCTTTACCATGAATCGCTTGCCTATAGTATAATCCTGCACTGGTTCGTGATTTTCTGTGGGCGAGCGGACTCTTGGACTTGGTCTAACTGAGAACTAGAACAAGTGGAATAAGAAACATCAATAAAAAAAATGCCTGAAAAATTAATGTTATATAATGAACAAGTAAACACTTGAGTATTACGTAAATGAAACTACACTTTTTATAAATTGGCTAGACTTTTAAAGAATGCGATGAAGAGAAAATCTTAATTTTTTTATTTGGGGGAGGAGCAAGGTCTACTGTGCCCAAAATTACTAGTAGCATTCATATAACTACTAGAGAACTTCTAGTAGCGTTTGCAATTATGAAGTTTGTTGCTATCTAATAAAAAAAATTATTACCGAAGACCAACAAACACTTAACGAGCACATAACGAACGCTAACACTGATATGATCAACAGTAACAATGAAACTAACAATGATACTATTTGATCAAGCGAAGTGAGGTCTCCTTTTTAATTTGTCAATTCAGCATTTTGTCTGTCTGTAACTTTGTTTGTTACGCAATCACGACCAAACGCGATGTTCGACTTTCTTCGAATTTGGCATAAATGTTCCTTGAAACAATAAAAAAAATAATTTTTTTATTTTTTGAATTAGTTTCAAGATGGGGCCGTTTTACTGATTGCAAAGTTTTGGCGATTCAATGGCGAGTTTAGCACCGTTAACCCTCTCTAAGGTCGTGTGAATATATTTCCCACCAAATTCATCAATTTGTAAATGCATTTTTTAAGGTTGTCATAAGTTCTTGCAAATTTTTCAATGAACAAAAACTTGGATGTTCCAATTTCTTATCTCAAACTATAATGATGCGTCTTGACTTGGTAATTAATTATTAATTAATAAAATAAATTAACAAAAAATGTCATCCAATAAGCTAAATGAATTTCTTTTCTTAAATTAATCTTAATCTTAATCTGCTTGCAGCTGCGAAGATGAGAATTTATTTTAAATTATTGAATAATAATTAATAAAAATTATTATACTTATTGAAGAATAATTAATAAAAAAATATTATTTTCGTCTTCTAAAAATCGTTCGTCTATTTTCGAAAAATAATATGTATCATCTACAAAATCTATATGATATATGCTATAATCTATATACAATATTGATGGTATGATTTCACGAATATAACTAAAAATAAAATAATTTTTCATTAAAATAACAAATAATGTCGTAGCAATTCAGTCCACGTATTTGAACTCAGATAGAATAGCTTATTATTCCTGATAGTATTTTAATTTTACCTAAAATATAAATATACATTTCAAATGTGCTTATGCAATATTTCCAAATCATGAGAAAGCACTGTTTAGAGAATTTCGACGTCTCTCCAAAGCGCAGTCGAAAAGGGAATAACAGTGAGAAACGAGGCAGAACATGTAGGCGTAGAATTCTGTTTCTAAATAATTGTCCCCTAATGGTCTCGGTTGTCTATTCCAATCTCATTCCGCATGTGTAACTGGAAAATCCCGGGAAGGGATTTTTCCTCTTCCTGGAAGAGAGAGAGATGGGATGATATCGAAATGTTTGCTCGGGAACTCATCTAGTTTCATTTGCGAGATTAAAATGGGGAAAAGTTATATAATGATTGAACACTCCGAGATTCGGAAACATAATGCCTTTTCTTCCCTTGTGCTCCACATTTTTAAAGTGGATATTATTACTGCAAATATGGGCAGCAAATTCGGAGAATTTAAGATCTATTCCAAAACCACAATTTTATTCATAGTAACAATAACTGACAGAAAAAACAAGTAATATAAAAAAATAAATTTAAAGTCAATTCCTACTTAGGTCAGCGATTTACACGCTTCGTCACTGACGGTATTTATTCCTAAATTTATATCCTGCTAAATATCTTATATATATATAAGGAGAGTGTGAACTAATAGTAGGAATTGGAAAACTTCATAAAGTCTTTCTTAACATATCCAATAGAGAGAATAAAGAAAGTAATCAGCATTACCCTCTGACAAAAATACATGAAAAAATGGCGCCTTCGCGAACATACCAGAAAACAAAGGATATTAGGTCTAGAAGCTGGAAAACCTAGCTCCATCTATTGAGAAAAATTCGCACCAAACGACTCAAGGCGACATATGCTTTCTCCCATATAAAACTAAAATTAATTAATTAAATTTAATTAATGAATTAATATCTGAAAAAACTGTATTAACATCAAGTGTCATCCCCTACAAGTTTAAAAAATGTATTTGAACTTGAGTGGATGAATAGAAAGTATTTTATTAACGATTGAAAATTTGAACAAGATATATAAATAAATATATATAGGGAGAGTGTGAACTAATAGTAGGAATTGAATGAAAGCTGAATATTCCAAAAATGTGATGAATGTTGAGAAAAAAGTCCACATGCATGTAAGAATCTACTGTGCATTAGGCTCACATAATCGTGTGAACAAATCTTGAACATATAGCCTCCTTCCTCTATGCTCTGAGGTCTATATTTCTTGCATAGTACGCGGGAAAGTATAAAAGGCTTAAGTTGCATTTGGTGTACAAACGAGCACAGAAAGTTTGAGTCGAATACTCTCTAGGCAAAAAGATTGTATTTTTTTAGCCAGTAGTTACGAAGTTAATCTATGACTTAAAATTATTTTCAATATCATTTGATACGTAAAAATAAGTAAAACTTAGATTCTTGAATAATCTTTAGATAAGGCTGAGAATTATTTATGTTTTAATGAAAAATGTTATAGTCGTATCACATTCATTCGGATAAATATAATTTAGAAGCTTTCTTTACATTAATACAGTGATATAATAATTAAAGTCCTAAGTTGAAACACGTGATGTAATTTATCCCGTATTTGAACCTTGAGTGACAGCATTTGCCCTATCGTAGTAGAAACAATTTTGTAAACTGAAAAAAATTCTGAAGTTCCTTTTGTAGAAATATACGTATTTTCTAGAAATAATCATTTTGTCTCCAAAATAAAGTATAATGTGTTTTGAAATGTAACTGGCTGTTCCTAAGAAAAAGATAACATGCAAAAATCAAAATTATTTCAACATTTGAAACATTTTCAACTAATATCAATCTACGCTGTATAACAAAGGGTTATGTTTCTTAGGATCATGTTTTTAAACAAGGGGTTTGTTACTTTCTCAGTTAGAAATATATCATAGCTATTTATGGATACATAGATTTTCATTATCTGTTAACAAACATGAAATATTTTGAAAGTTAACGTTTAGATTACTGGCAATCACCTATAGGAATAGTAGGATTTCAAATGATCAGTTAACCCTCTGTGAAATGCTTTCTCTATTAGCATATTGTTACAAAGCTATAAAGTCGTTTCCCTGAGATGCTAATCTTGGCGATAAAGTTGGCGACTTGGCGACAAAGAGAACTTTCTAGAAGGACCTCGAACTTTCAACCTATTTCTACTGGTTTCCTGAACTTTCTAGAGATTACGTCACTTCCTACGTAATGAAGTCACTTCCTGTTGAAAAGTATAAAGGCTAGCTCTCAAGCCAAGAAGAGTCAGTTGGAATTTGACCTGCAAGCAAGCTGGTGAGTTAACAAGAAACCTTTGAGCGTTGTGTTGAGATTTATTGGTAGTCTCTGTTGTGAATTTTTACTAGTGCTGTGTTAATACTTGTGCTACGTTTCTTTGCTTGGGAATATTTGTAAAGTAAAGAGCTTTATTTTTTTAATAATGCTTATTGGATTGCATTCACGTACAACCACAAAGCAATTTTTCTCTATTATCATATGATACAATAAAACTAAGGTGATGAAGGCAGATTATAATTGCTCAAGTGATGCTATTTGAAAGAAATGAGCATTTAAGAAAAAGCTGAAGTATAAAAATGGTTGATCAAATGTATCTTTATTAGGAAAATTCTAAACTTCAGCTAAAGAATCAAAGAATAGTAAAATCATAATTAATTATATTTTTTGATTGATATCAACGACATTTCAATATATTCTAAAAAGAAAATACATTTAAAGGTAAGAAAATGAATTAATAATGTTTTTATTTTATATTTCGAGCCAATTTCAAAACATTTTATCGCATATCTCTTTTCGTAAAACATCACAGAAATAATATTCTAATATTGATTATTTATTGATTGTTGATATCATTGGAAAGGTTATATATTGATTATTGATATCATTGGCAAGGTTATTTTTTGCACTTTCAGATGGTGTAAAAATTATTTTTGTGCTGAAATATTTTCGAAAGTTATTAAGGAAAAACGCCGAAATTTGGCATAATTTTTAATTGATTAAAACTTTAATTAAAATTTGAAAAAGGGCTCCGAGGTACACATTACCACCCTTCAAAATATATTTGTCCCAAATTTCATAGGCAGCGATCTGCCCTGTAGAGCACCAACACACAGACACACACACATTATCCTTTATTATTAGTAGAGATAACTCGATACAGAAACGACCTGTAATCCATTAATATCTCAAGTGCTCTATGGATATGTAATTGAAAAAAAACGACAACGCATCCCTAAACCAGAGGGGCATCAGCTAATTACATAGTACAAAAACTGCAGTGTTAAGGAGTTAAATAGCCAGACTCCTCATGCAGAATTCGTAAACAAAATAGTGCTAGATGCAATGTGATTTACCATAATGAAAATCCACTTTTGAATGGAAGAAGGAATACTTGTAAAAGTAGTAAGTGCGTGCTTTAGTAATTTCATTGCGTTATTGCTATGAAGTCAAGTCATCATTTGAAAATAATTTGAATTCAGTAACGCTATGATAAAGCATAAACTGTCTCGTTCATGGGAGTGGATTTTTCTTGATCATTGGAATTGATTCAAAATGAATGATTTATGTATGAATCTTTACATAACGTATCCTCATAATCTAAAAACCCGAAAATCAGTGGTTTTATCAGTAAAATATTCCTTAACATGAAAGAAACAATTTTTTTGTTCAAATATTACAAATTTTATTTTATACCCAATTAACCCATGTTTGAATTCTCTTGAAGTTCGTGTGTCT
>BGPR01028280.1:0-20076 GCA_013235015.1 Araneus ventricosus | reverse complement strand
CTGTTGTACTTTCGTTCCGGTTACGTATTGCTGCCTTTTCGCCCAGTTCAAAAAAAAAAAAAGAAAGCACATCAGAGGTTATTTCTTCCTCACAGAATGCCGAAATAGGTTAGGACAAGTGTCATTACATGCTCAGCAAGCCAGTTTACCGCTTTTACCGGTGTTGTTTCTATCCACGACGTTATGAAACTCTCTCCCATTCCCAAAATCTTTTATCTACTTGCAGACAGGTATCCTCATCATACTCTTCCCTCAAAACCAATTTCTTTTGAGAACCTGAATGCTGCTGGACTGTAACTCTTAGTAATTCCTCGTCGTCAGTTCACCTGAGAGTCTCCTCATGACGTCTCGTTCACTCTCTCTCATCCATCACCTATGAGATTTTAGAACTAATCTCACTCCTCCATGGCCTTAGGTTCGAATCCTTCAGAAGGAAGAATTTCTTGGATATCCCTAGCTCCCTAGTTTTTCTAAGAAATATATATAAAATATAATTCTAAAGTAAGCAGCAACATTGGAATGCCAGGAACTGGCTTCTGGGTCCAAAATCGTGAATATGTTGCTTGTTGATTCGTCTATAATCTCTATTTTGTTATTTTTATCCAGGCATGAACCTTTTCCTTTATCTTTTTTGTTCTCAAAATTTAAATAATTCTAATGCGCCGCGTGGTGGCAGGGATCAGTATCTGACGCGTGTCGACTGCCCTCCATACTAAGGATTTCATTACTTGTCCATCTGGATTTTTAAACTAATTGGTTCCTAGTGTTTGAAGATGTTGGTTCTGAGAAGGCTTCAGAAATCACTGCGTGATTTCTAAGTGAATTTTAATGAGTTAGGAAAAGGGTTAATTATTTCTTTTTTTTTTTTTTTTGTGGCTGTGTGTTCTCTGGTTAGGTCTTGGTTTTGTTGTTTTTGCTTTGCTATAAACATTTTACCCTATCTTCTTGTTTGTTGTTTTCTTTTATTTTTATTTATTTTATTTATTTATTTATTATTTTTTTTTAAATTGATATTTGCTGATTTTTTCGATGATTGGGCCTTGGTACTTTTCCTTGATTTTTTTTTCTTCTAATCCTTTGTAACTTTTTGAATTTGAGGTATTTAACGTCTCATTGTTTTGACTTTGGATTTGGTTTGCTTTGAAGCATTTGAAGTACTCAATTTGATTAACCGTTCAGAAACCTCTTCTTCACACTACTTTATTGATTGTAAACGTTACTGGAGCTTTTCTCGGTTGTTCTTGGTCTACTTATGTGGTTATAATGCTTATGCCTTGGTTTTGTTTGTTTTTATATATTTTGGATTATATTCAATTCTATGATTGTACTGGTGTGCTTGTTATCTTGCACGGGACTTTTGGGGTTTATAACCTCTGCCCCCTACCCACGGGGCGTTGTAAATATGTTCTGTGTTTTGTGTTTGTTTGGTTTCATGGTTGTTTGTTTTATGCAGTAATTTTTGTTTTCCTGTAATAGTTGATTCACGGCTCTTGCCCCAATTGGGCTATGTAGTAAATCATGGTATCTTGTTTTAAATTTTTGTTATTGAACTTTAATTTTTGTATTTTGCTGTATTTTAATTTCTATGTTATTAGATACTTTCTGTTTTTGTTTAACAATCTGCAATTCGGTGGTTTAGGCCGCCCATAAGGTTCTTTTACTGTTTATATGAAGGTTTTGCTATCCATCGCAACTTTCTGTTTTGTTTACATTGATACTTACTGTTGCTTGTCTTTATGAATTTTATTTGTTATTTGTAATATTGTTAAATTAGGTACAATTGATATGTATTTATTGACAAATGATGTATATTGACACATTTTGGAATTTTTGTTATGGTTCAGTTGTGTTTGAGACTTTAATTATTGTACTTCGTATTTTTCCGTCGATTGTAAAGTTAATAATTTTCTGTTTTGTTTATTTAAGCCCAATTGGCTTTTTGTAACATTCCTCAGTTTAATAAATGCTGTCTGGTTCTCTTTCCCCGGCTGCCCTTGTGGTGTCTTACACCCAAAAGGGTAGGCCGGCAGTCGTGGGTTGAGAATGAGAATCCTTCGAAGGTCCTTTCGGCTACAGACTCAGGCCACAGCTTCTTCCATGCAGAGGTCAAGGTCCTCGTTGTAACACTCAGCCAGGCCTGATCAATCATTCTGAGACATACCACGATGTTAAAGTGGTCCTTCCAGTACTCTCTAAGGGTGAGGTTTGTGTTCTCTGTCACCTCAAAGCAGCGCCGGAACAGGTGCTTAGTGTACAGATTTTTAAAATTAGAAATCACCTGCTGATCCATGGGCTGCAGGATAGGATTGGTGTTAGGTGGTAGATAGAGAACCTTTAAAAACTTGAACTCTTCGAGGTTCGGTGGGTGAGCAGGAGCATTGTCAAGAACGAGAAGGGCTTGCATGGGTAGGTTGTTTTCCTCTAGATATTTCTTAACAGAAGGGCCAAAAACCAGGTTTACCCACTGCACAAAGAACTGCCTAGTGACCCACGCCTTCGGGTTTGCCCTCCACATAACTTGCAGTTTTTCTTTTAAAATCTTATGTGACTTAAAGGCTCTGGGGTTTTCCGAATGGTATACAAGCAGAGCTTTATCTTGCAGTCGCCGCTCGCATTGGCACACATTGCGAAAGTTAGTCTATCCTTCACGGATTTGTGGCCTGGCATTATCTTCTCTTCTGCCGTTATGTAAGTCCTATTCGGCATCTTCTTCCAGAAAAGCCCTGTTTCGTCACAGTTGAAGACTGGCTGGGGGATGTATCCATTGGCTTCTATCAGTTCGGAAAAAGTTTTGAGTTAATCCTCAGCTGCCTTCACATCCGAATTTGCTGCCTCACCATGCCTGACAACGGAGTGAATGCCGGTCCTTTTTCTAAAGTTGTCAAACCAGCCTCGACTGGCTTTAAACGAGTCTTCCGATGCCTCGTCCCTGGAAGTGCGCGGGGTCTGATTCAGCAAATCACCGTAAATCGCTCGTGCCTTCTCGCATATGATGCCTGTGTTAAGGTATCGCCTTTAAGCTGCTTCTCCGTCACCCAAACCATCAGCAGCTTCTCCGTCTTTTCATGGAGAGAGATCCGGAGCTTATAAATTATTGTAACGCCCTTAGCTGGCGTTATACCCTTTATCGACTCCTTCTGTTTAATCACAGTGCATATCGTTGAAGTACTACGCCCGTACTGCCTCGCCAAGTCAGCTACTCGCACACCTTGCTCATTTTTTCTATGATTTCACGCTTTAATTCAATAGACATCATCTTCTTCTGAGCACTGACTTTTCCACTCACTTTCTTCGGACCCATGGTTATAGAAAGAAATGTGATAAATTAGTATGTAAATGCACAAAAAGCGCAAGCCCTAGAAAAACTTAGCAAAGATGCTTCGACAGCGAGGTAAAGAAGCACATTGGGGGAATTTGTGGGATAATGCACGAGGCGCAGGCGCAGTAAACTGGGTGGGCCGTGTGCAGCGTCGGAGCTGGCCGTTCCTCGTATCTCAAATGTCGCTCGTATTTCAAAACAAAACTTCGCTGCTCGACAGCGCTCGTATCTCAAATAACTCGTATGTCAGGGCACTCGTATCTCGAGGTACCAGTGTATATATATATATAGTTAAATTTTCAAACAATCAAAACATATGTCACATTTTCAATATATGCACATATTAATCTAGAAATTAAAATTAAAATAATGTTACCTCATCAATAACCACACAAATGAAATACAAAAGATAGGTAGATTATATAATATTACTACTATGAAAAAGACAACCCAGAATTCGAATTCCAACAATCAAATGCCATCGATCTTGCGAATCGATTATGTCACATTAATCTAGATTTGTGGCGCCAACCCCCTGCGAAAGCCAATTGTTGAAAAACAAAAAGTAGGGGAATAAATCTCCAAAATCTTTAAAGATAAGAAACGAGAAAGTATGTAACTTAATGAATACCAATTCAAAGTCTTAACTATTGTAATGACATGAGAGTTTTCCGAAAGACAGTTCCGCATTTAAAGTGAAAATATTCTTTCTAAATTAGGCTATTAATACTATACTATACATCATTAAAAATTAACTATAAAAATTTAAATTAAACCCATTATAATAATATATGTTATTTTAGAAATGTACTTGAAAATAAAAATGATGCAATCTTATTCTTAATCTAGTGGCACCATCTACCTATGTAGGGAAATACTAATATCTTTGTGAATTCCATTATATATGATCATATCAAAATAAATCTAAAATATTATTAATTTAAAGGTGTTAAAAACTTTTTATTAACATAAGCATACATGATATTTATAGGATATCCATATCTCATAGCATTTTCAATAAATGTATCAATATATGACTGTTGTATATTTCTATCTGTGACTAAAATAGTGCTTCTATGAATATAATTCAAGACGATATTTTTATAAATTTCAATATTGATATTGCTGTTGCAAAAAGGTATATATATATATTCAATAGTTTTGATAGTAACAGAGTTCTTTTATATGTTAACATCTAAACGTTTAAACTTACCTTTTGCTTTTAGTAATCTATAATATTTTCAATTTTTTTAGATTTTATTTTAGATTTGGTTATTTTGTTTAATTAATGAATTTTAGTTTATGAATTGCATTTTGATATGTCTTGCTTACTTTGTTTTTGTATGTTCATATATAATAAGTTATATATATATATAGTCCAAAATGTTTTAGGCTTGTTTCGTCTGGCTTGATTGCATCAGCCGTTGATTCTGTGCATAACGATCATGCAATTTACAAAAATAATGCCAGCCAAAAAATATTATAATGTTAATAAAGCATTCAATGCGTTGAAATATTTTTTGCATTGAACTGAATAATCAAACATATTTAGACTTTTTTGCTTCGTTGCAAGAGAGCAATTAACACTTTGGTTGGAAGCGGGAAAAGTAAAAATACGTTTTTCTCGAATTACCCAAAATCAAAATTTTAATTCAAGAATTTGACTTGCGTACTAGTTTAGATAAGTTGGACGTGTTAATAGATGTCTACGTCCACTCATTCTTTTATGGTATAAACACTGTCTAGAACAAGCTGATAACGAGATGTAACTTTTATCAATGGTTATGGTTTAATGTGCATAATATTTGCATGCATTCTCGTAAGCATAGCCCAAATATTCGGGAGAATATAAGTGTTTCTTTAAAAAATCCCAAATTTTTTCGCATGTATTTTGCTTATAACACGTAGAGTTTTCATTCAAATTATTCGAAATTTGCAGAACACTTGACAATATGTTACAAGTATTGTAGTAAACTTTGAAGTAAGCCACGTTGAATATTACAGGAAATATGATGTTTGTATAAATAATTTAGTTTTTCTCACAGCAAACCAGATATATGACAACTTTAAAAAAAAATTCCAGTTGAATCCTTTAAAATTCAGAAAGCTGCTCGGCATTTCAGTGAGGTGAATTCAATTTCTCTTTAAGAGAAGCTAAGTACAGTGAGGGTTCTTTTCAAACTGATATTTTTTTTAAACTTTAAACTTCAGATGCGTATTCGAGAAAATGCAATTTAAATAATGTATTTAATTTATAAGTGTTCATGGTATTCAGGATGTTCTACTGGAATTCAATGTTACTGTTCGAAGATTCAAAATTTAAAAAAAAAAAAATATCAAGTTTGTACAAGAACCACTCATCACCAAAACAAATTGAAATTCATACTCACCGAAATGTGACCAGCTTTCTGGATTTTAAAGGGATTCAATGAAATTTTTTTTTTTAAGTTTTCTATATCTGGCATGGGCTATGCAAAGAAAAACCACTGTCTTTACGCAAAATTATTTAAGTACAAGCACTACATTACTTTCCTGTAATATTCCCATTACTTCAAAGTTTAATACAATCTTCTAAATCATATTGTCGAGTGTTCTTGCATTTCGAAATAATTGAATGAAAACCCCTCTATGTTATAAGCAAAACACATGGAAAATTTACGGATTTTTAAGCCAATTTTATATTCTCCCTGAAATGTTTGAAGGAATAGCCATCTATATGCATGTAATATTCAGCCATAAAATTATAACCATTGAAAAAGTTATCATCTTTATCATACTTTCTGTGCAGGATGGGGTGAAACATCCTTTCGCCTCATCCCTTTTCTGGTGGTCCTCTAATTCCCTATAACGACCCCAAACTTCACTTGCAATATGTGCCATAGTGATACTCATTATCGGGCAGATTCTCAGAACTGATTTTTTTAAGTTTTCGTATAATTAGCAAATTGTACGCATTTTACTAATATTCCTTAACTTTGTAGCGTCCAGTGTATACTATAAAATATATAATAGAATATGCACCCCATATAAATCAAAATATATTTAATTAGAGTGAGTATTTAACAATTTTTTAACAGGTCTTTTGAGATACCTTTTGCTTGTTTTAATGTAACTATTCTGGATTATATTATCCTTTCCTGGATGACAATTCAATTATTTTGGCAAGATTCCGCTCAATAATTTTGATTTATCATTACCCTTAACTCAAAACTACTTCATTTTTCCTTTTCACTACTTTTCTCCTTTACCATTTAGGTCTGGGCTTCGAGGCAGGATTTAAATAGTCTCAAGTTCATTTACTTCAAAATGTTTGAGCCAATTTTCTACTAATTCCATCCTACTAGGCCGATTCATTGGAGTTTCCTTAAAATGTTGTTCAGGAAAGGATGTGCCACTAAAAATGAGTTGGAGTAAGAGCTAAATCATCATTTTATCCTCAGAAAGATACAAGAGGTCGTGGTTTGATAACGGCCTCCACTTATAATGAGTGCGAAAAAATTCTTCATGATTCGAATCGTATTTCCCAGAACCCATTTAAAGTGACCTTCTAAATTTAACCCAGCCTCCCACAAACCTCCGAAAAGGCAGGAGGATTAAAATACCATAACACCAAGTCAAACGAAAAATCCTTAAATGTCTCTGCACTTTCTCTTTAAATAGAGCTTTTAAATTTGCAAGTTCATTGTGCTCCCACAAATTTAGTTCCTTCTCACTAAATACAGTCGGACCTCTATTGCGAACCTCTATTTTAAATTTCTCTATTTTGGCAACTTTTCCTTGAGACACAGAACATTTAGCGAATTTAAAATAACCTCCAAATAGCGAAGTCCATTCTCTCTATTTAACGAACTTTTCTCTTGTGATCAATATTTTTTCCTCCTATTTCTCAAAATATTTCTGAAAATTTCAAAAAAAAAATTGAAAAATTAAGACGCAAAAGATAACTGTAATTCAAATTCTGTAGCTCAAAGTTTATTCGTAAACATGCATTGCTAAATAAAAAAATATTATTTTACTCCATCCACATCTCTTGTGTTTTTTTTCGTAAAATAGCACATTAAAAGGTAATTTTTAAGAATATTTTTAAAAATATATTTTTTTAAAAGTTGAAGTGATTAAAATATAAAATTAAATGACATTTTAAAATCTTATCTTCTATTCTTTAACCTATTCGCCTATTGAAATAAAGTTAAAATCTGTTATAACGGACAGTGGTCCTTTTTTTTGTTTTTTGTTTTTTACAAGTGACCTGCTGGTATGATACCTAAATCGATGAGTTAGAATAGATTAGAAAGAGTAAAGACAGTTATGATATAGAACACTCTAGAGGGACTGTTTCAAAGTCGACTAAAGAAATTTAAAATTTTATAAAAAATTATTTTTCGTTTTTAATATAGCGGTGTAAGCTAACTATGAAAAGTGTTTTTTTTTAATCCAATCATTTAAAAATGACCTTAAAATTCACTAAAAATAATCTAGATGTAAAAATTCATCTATTTCATATATTATCATAAAATGACCTTGAATTACCATAAAAATGACCGCCATATAAAAATACACCTATTTCATATATTTTTAGAAATTGACCTTGAATGACCTTTGAACTGCATCCTTAATTACAAACCTTACAAATTACCAAGAATAAGTAAATTCATTGATATTTGATAACATCGATCCGCTGCAGTGACAAGGCCAGAATTGATGCCCAGTGGCGTACCCACATAAAATAGCGCCCAGGGCAAATACCAAAACTGCGGCCCCCTTCTTTTTTCTTTTGAAATGTGATCCCCGTTTTCTTTTCGGAAACTTTATGCCGGGGAGTGCAAAGATTAAAAGTGCAAATAAACTTTAAAAAATAACATATAAAACATTTTGAGTCGATCTTGAGTTGAAAATAACATATTCAACACTTTTGGGGGGGCCTTCAGCCTTCGATTCTTTCTTCTTCATTGCTGCATATTTTATGAATACAAACGGAGCTAAAATAAGAAAAATCACTCTTTTAACTAGAAGATTTAAAAAATTTCATAAATAAATTATAGATTTTTAAATATCTCTCTGACTTATGAAGGTCATCGAAAGAATTCCCAGTTTTATTTTGGACTATATTAATTTTTTTTTGCCACTGAAGCAAATTTTTGCGACATAATGAATAACAAATAATTCATTTCTTGCTGAAGCATATTTAAAAGTAATTAAATATTTCCGTTCAAAAATCAGGCGGAAGTGTGAAATAAACATACAAAAGATGACTGCAGCAAAGTTTCTAATAGAATTATATAAGTGTAATTTTATAAATTTAGATTCATTCATTTTATGCTGTGTAAAACTGAAGTTAACAAAAACTGCCAAGAGGAATTTCGTGTTTTATAATTAAATCATTTAAAAAAGTTGCTTAACTTGATAATAGTATAATAATTTCAATTTTTTCGGATTTAATGTATTTTCCAAAACAAACGGAGGAGAGGGGGAATCTGACGGAAAAGTTATGTCTGCTTGCAGGTGAGATTAAGCTTCTAAATGCCGAAGGTTTCATGAGCAAAGACATCATTCCAGATTTTATAGAGACAAAAGCTTGAACTAGACATTTTAATTAAAAATAAACACCAAAATTGAAGTAATCAGTCTAAAATTTAAATTTAGAATAATTTTCATTGAAATAAATGAAAAAATATATCTATTATTGACATCTTATCCAAAAGAACTTTAAGCATGGGCATGACTATATCATTTCTTAGAAATATTATCATGATCAGGATAATAATCTTCAAAACTACCTTTTCGCAATATACAAAAGAAAAGTACATGCAAAAGGCATTAATACTTTATTTGAATACAATTTTGTTGGAAAAAAATCTGCTGTAAACCTAGCAGAGCATTTGAGTTGTACTTCATAATTTAATTTTAAATCTTCTTACATGCTTATTTAATTCTTTGGCATTTTAAATGTAAATTCTTTTAGAAAATCCTTGTTATTTTAAAGAAAATTAATTAACATTTTTTTTCAAAGTCAATTTAAGATCTGTTTGCAAGGTCTGCAAGATCTGTTAATTTTTTTCTGCAAACCTTTATGCGATCTTTTCTCTCTCTGTCTCTCTCAGGGTTTTTTATTTTTTGCGTTCGGCAGAACAACTGTATCTACGTTCTATAAACACTATCACATTTTCATTATACAAATTATGCAAATATTCAGTGCTGAAAACAATGTAAAGATAGCGAACATAAGTCTTTTAAAGTTGATGGAGTTCTCTTACTCTGCGCAAAAAAAATGGACGTATTTTCCGTTCTTCACTCTTTGCTGATTGAAAATAGGAATGACACTTGCTAACCATTCATCACCAATTTGCGAAGAAACTGATGTCCATTCAGTGTTTATCATGCATACCGTGAGAAACCATAAAAACCATAAGGTCAGAAGAAAGAATCAGGAACTCTGCGGAGATAATCATCCTTAACCATCCTCCCTTATCCCAACCTACCGTGATCTCGAAGGTCACGAACCTACCGGGTGGGAGCTCTAAACGAACTTTTAATTTCGCGATAAGGGTTTCGGTCAGCAAATCTCTGAAATATAATATTACTTGTTATTTTGTCACAGCTTGAGGTTTCCGGGTTGTAAAAATGACTGTATCCTTAAGATTTTCCCACACTTTGTTGAAATCATTTTCAATTTTTAAGAATCTTAGGAATAAGATCTTCAAAGAAACCTACTTTTATATTAAATACAACCAATTGATTCCTTAATTTTGCGCCCCCTTGCAATTGCGCCCTGGGCACTAGCCCCACCTGCCCCACCCTCGTTACGCCACTGTTGATGCCTCTGTATTGCTCTCTGTCTTAAGCCTTGTTCCAACGGCGTGTGGCTTAGCCAAACTTCGAGTCACTCGAGGTTCGCATTTGTGGACTGCGGTCGATGGAATTAAAACAGACGCGCCGTTCCTACGGCGCGTAACTTCGCAAATATCTCCACAGCGCTCTAGTGAGCGGATGATTTGTCGCCGTCTGGCCCTTTGATGTCTGAGCTATTTACCATCAAATCTCGGGAAACCACAGATGTACTTACAAACCCCCGAGCGACTTCGAATCTTTCCTCTCCTACAACAGGAAATAACGTGAACCGTGGACGAAACCTATGGGTTATCTCATCGTGGGTCCGTGGCTTTACGTCCACCATCACTCTTAGAATTTTTGGCAAGGGTGGATGATGATCCTACCTTTGCGAAACCGAATTTTCTGCGGTGGCTGCTTTGAAGACAAATTATAGATCTCAGCTAAATATAAAAAACGAACTCGGAGTGAATACTTCTAATATTAAACCTTCCTTCGAAAAATTTTGCTTTGAAAGACAAGCCCAAGGGAGGCAATAATAATTGTTAAACTTGTTTTTAATTTAGTACTGATAAGTTAATTATTAAATACATTGCTCAATTCTGATGCAACTCTATATATAAATGTATTATATCAGTATAAATGTGTATTCTATTTTTTATTATGTCAGAATGTAATTTGTTTTACTTTGCTTTCAGTAAATTAATCAATTTTTAATAGTATTTTCTTTTCGATATGCTCGCGCCCCCCATTTAGTGTTATCAAGCCCCCCCTAGGGGGGGGCGCGCCCCACAGATTGAGAATCGCTGACGTATCCTGTTACTAAACTATGTTAATTATGCTGTAGGAAAAGTTGTATGTATTTATGAAAAAAAACGTCAATTTTTATAGTTTTACCCGTATAAAACTTGTATTACTTGCATTTTAAAACAAATTCCGTTTAATCCGGACTTTCAGTGATCCGGCCAGGGGTCAGTTCCATCTAGTCCAGATTACCAGGACTCTACTGTATATTTAAATTAAATCTAATATAAATTAAATCGTACGTTTTTAAATTTATAAAATGCGTAGTTAATTTGGTTTTTATTAGATAAATGCTTTTTTATGCTAGTAAGGATTATACAAAGACTCTTTATTTCGGTTACTTTTTGTAACAATTCAAATGCTGGCTCCGCATTGATATAGTAAATCATCTTAATCAATTTGTTTCATTGAGGGCAAGATTTGTGAGTTGGCTATTCATATTATCATCGACAAAATCAATAAATTAAGGAATGCCAACCACACAGCTCTCATGTCATTAGATATAGAAGTGCCCTTTGATAACATGGACTGGTAGGTACTTTTTAAGTTCTTTGACAGTCTTGATGCACCTAGATTTTTTAAAGAACTTAATTGACTGCGCCCACAATTTGTAACTTGTATATCAACAGTATTTTAAACTTAAATGACGAGTTCTTTATTCACACAATTGCCTGGCACTCGACCTGGCACTCGTATCATACATAAAGTGACCATTTATTTCTCCCCTCAAAACGGACATTTTTAAATTTTTATTTAATATTATATAAATTCAAGAAAACACATATTTCTTCAGTTTTTATTTATTAATGAAAAGATCAGAAACACGTTAAAATAAATACTTCGCGTGATCTTGTATTTTTCTGAAGAACACATTTTTGGTTCAGTATATTTGGTGTAGACTTTTAAAAGAATGAAATTCTTGGCAGGAGTTCTTAAAATTAACTTTGGTAATTAACGTTGCTTTAAAAATTGCGACTTGTGTTTTCTACCTCGTCCAAAACTTATTCGTGAGAAAAAAGACTTTCCACAGGTGCATTAGTGCCGGGCAGACATAGAATACATTCAATAATTATACGAAAGTTCGTATGATTTAAATTAATGGCGTGAAAGTGTTTGATCAGTTCCATCTAACGGCTTTCGATTAAAATATTCCCAGTGTTTCATTCTGTCACTTCATGCGGTGTAACGAAGTTAGAACTAAGTGCGAGATAGCAGGCTTCTGATCAACTTACATGACACGTATAGCGCATGCTCTGTCAACGCCGGGCTACTAGACATTACCGTCGGATTTTTTAATTTGTGGCGCCTTTTTGCTTGAAATTGTTATCGTGGGTTGCTCTCTTTCTGAAAACGGGACATTTGGAGTCCCGAAGCTACCAAAACACGGGACGTATGGTCTCATTAATCATACATCAGGACCGATCAGAGTTGGAGAGCAATAATTAAAAAAAAACGTTACCAGAGAAAATGATTCTGTATTCTGTGCCAGGCAATAATTTATAAATCGTTAATTTCATATAAGAATACTTTTGTAGAAAAACCTTAGATTTCAAATCAATAATACTTCAATTAAAATCTGTGACAGCCTTAAATACTGAGCTAATTTTTTTGTCTATAAATCTGCCTTGGGCCACCCATATTTTGTCATCACCTAATAGAGCTTCTAAATTGATTAAAAGTTTTAAGACTGATCAAGGCAAACTGGAGCATGAAGAAAACTGCGAAACGGTTGCTGGGATTGAGGGGCGTGAACTTACTTACCTTACTCAACTGTGACTTTCTGTGATTAAAGTAGTTCTTTGTGACTGAAGTAACTCTTTGTGATTATATGACTGGAGTAGGTCTTTGTAACTCTCAATTTATGTGACTGATTCGTGATTTTGGTTGGGTTTTTTTTCGCTGAAAACAATTCTTGTTTTCAAATGTAATGTATTTATTCATGTTTTTAATATTAGATACAATTTCTGTTAGTAACAATCTTATGCAAAATAGGATGATGGTACGAGAAATAGCAAACCTAATTCAACAATTCCGGAGTAATATTTCGCGTGAACGTAAGATCGATGATTGAATTGCGTAATGCACTTGGATAGTTTGTAGGAACCATATTGAGATCAAAATGATGTTTAAGAAAACCAAATGCCTTCTCGTTTCTCTTCGCGTCCATATTGAAGTCTCCCGTCATAATGATCGGTGCGTCTATATCTATATCGAACTCGATGAGCAAATTTGATTCCGAGTATTTCACTGTGTGCGCGCGCATCGTTCTCTGTGACGTCATTAAAATTTTCATGAATTTTACCAACTTTGCAGCTCGACTGTGACTAAATTGTAATTCCAAATTCTAAAATTCTTTTGGCAATCTTCGATGTCCACCTTTCTCTGTTAAATGAAACTAAAACCATCTCTCTATGTAATTTGGTTGCGGAGCAACAGCGTTAAAATACCACGAAAAGCGTCATAATTTTTTCCCTTCCCGACACCCCATTAGACCACTATGGGAGTGTAAGTCACGAACTGATACGACAACACAGTGATTGAGAAACCCCTCCTCTATGACGCTTGCATCTGGAATGGAGGGGGGGGGGGACCTGACCGGTACGCATTCAGACGACTGCATGCTACCCATCAATTTTATTATTATTATTATTATTAAGCTTAGAAGAATATACAGGACAACATCCCCGAACGTTCTGAATATCCCGACTGTTATTTCCCAACCTCACTTAACGATCAGAGCTCAAAATATTAAATATCAAATAAGCGTGAGGCACTCAGAAAAACCGAAACTGCTGTTGAATGTGAGGCGGATAGATATCTTAACATATTTGAAATCGCATCTGAAAAAAAACCAGTAACCTAAAATCATCAATCAAGGACTTTAACTATGATGTTTACGCGGGCGGATCCATGATTCATAAAAAAGTTGATTGGCCATATGTACAGTTACTGTTTTAAATTTCAATATTATAATTCTGTCCTTCAGGCCAAGCTAGCTGCGATCAATTTTACTGGCCTACTGGACCTTGAAAAATAATAGCAAAATAAATTTTTACACACGGTTTGTCCTATATAAAATCAATTGAGCACCCGGTCAATTGATTCTATAGAGGACAAAGATAGAAATTCGTTTACGAAGTAAAAATATAAGATATATAATCCAAGGAAGTTTGACCTACCCTGGGTTAAAGGTAGGTCAAGGTCCTCTTGAGACACAAAGGTATAATTTTCAACCAATTTTCACGAAAATCGAGATTATTACTCTTGATAGGATTATATATAACACTATATATAATTAATTTATTAATAACATATTAATTAATATAATCAATTAATATAATTAATTAATGTAATTAATAGATGACAGCATGGGACCATCCAAAGTACTGGCAAGCGAGATTTAATGCCTTTTCTTGTAAATAAAGCACAAATGTCGAGTGAAATGGTCTCAAGAAGATATGGGCGACCCGGGAAATGAACAAGCCGATCACTTCGCTAAAATTTCAATTGCTGTTGGCGAATATTCAGAAGTTCCTATTCCATATTCCTACTTCAAAAAAAGAGAAAGAATTTATAAACGCAAAATGGCAATTTTATAGGAATAATTACAACTTGAGATGAGTTTTATAAATCAAGTGGACGGAAATTTTTTGATATCGAACAAGTTTTTAATTTTTTTCGTAAGTGGGCATGAACCATTTCCTTAATACCATATGATTCAAAATTCTAAATTCTCCACTCTGTGTATGCGGAGAAATAAGGAATGCAGATCATTCTGTATGTGACGGCATCCATACAGAAATTTTTCATATTGCCAGACCTGCCGATACTTTTGAAAAAGAATGGTTCGATATAAAAAATGATGTCACGAATATTTGCAAGATTTCTAAAATAGAGTTTGTGTCCGACTGGGCAATTAAGGTGGAACTCGTCTTTTAACCTTTGAATCTTTTAACTTCTTTGCTTTTGTTAACTTGAATTTTTAATGATTTTATTGCAGCTGACTATTTTGATTGAACTTTATTGGCGATTAGCATTTGGTTTGGTGATTTTGACTCTAATCCGATTTTAATAAAAATTTTATTTAATTGCATTTTATGACACATGGATATACTCTATTTTTACCATTGGTTTGGTCTACTCTTGTTTCGAAGCGGTGAAAAAGGGCTGCTGTGAGGCATTTTGCATGATATATTTAACCCTTCACTGCATACTGTATCAAATTTGATACATTATTTATTTTTCATGTTAATAATGAATAGAAATTTTTTTGTGCATTCGTACACGCTGTATTAGATTAGAAACATCATAAGAGACCGGATAATAATCATTCGTTCCATTTTCCATGGACAGCAAAGGTCCTATTGATCTGTGGTAGTCAGTTATTCATTTCCTAATACACCTATTGACATATTTACGCTGTTACGCTGCATTTAAAAGGAGTCTTACATCTTTGATGGTTTCATCAATTGCTTCTACAGGTATTTAACATTTGATATCGCTTTTAAAATCCTTTTTTTATGTTTTATAAAAAATAAATAGTGATTTGATACATTCATTAAATTCAATTTGATAATATTGTCGCGTAGATAAAGTTAGCGTGGATAATCAATTGGATGCATCGAATGAAGACAAAGCTCGCTAATCTCAACTCAAGACTTTATCTCCAAGAACTAAATATTACATCTGCTTATATAAAGTTGGCGAAACAGTTAATAATACAGTTACAGTTAATAAGCATAACTAAGGGTTAATTTACATATAAGAAATTTACATAAATGCTATTTTGCATATAAATTAAATAATCGAAATAATAATTGAAAACATAAAAGTCCAGGGATTCGAAACCGAGTCCTTTGGCATCGTAGAGCAGCGCTCTAACCATTCGACGACCGTGACATTTCTCCCTCCTTAGGAGGAGTCAGCGTCCCGCTGTAATCTGGCCTGGCTCCTTGTGACAGGTCTCCTAGGAATCCTGTGCGCTCCTGCGTCATCTAGTTGTCTCTGTGGATCACAGTAGGGTTTCAACCTCAGGACGTGGACTATGTCTTTTTTACTTTGTCGTCTGCTATTCACTTCTATACCTTGTACTTCGTATGTTACGTCAGATAGGCGTCGAGTTATTCTGTAAGGACCGAAGTAGCGTCTAAGGAGCTTTTCGGAAAGTCCCACTTTTCGTACTGGGGTTAATACCCAAACTAAGTCGCCAGCATTGTAATTGACTGGTCGGTGCCTCTCGTCATACCGTCGCTTATCCACTGCTTGAGCGTCCAGGATGTGTAGTTTCGCAAGCTGCCTAGCTTCCTCAGCTCTAGTGATCAGCTGTTGTACATAATTATCGGCATGATTTTCTGTGTCATGTGGAAGAATTACGTCGAGAGGAGTCTCAATATCTGCCATGTACGAGAAAGAATGGGCTAAATCCGGTGGTGTCTTGTTTTGCCGAATTATAGGCGAAAGTCACAAAGGGTAGGATGGTATCCCAATTTCTTTGTTCGACATCTACGTACATGGACAGCATATCTGCTAGTGTTTTGTTGAACCTTTCTGTTAAGCCATTCGTTTGTGGATGATAGACGGTCGTTAGAAGATGAGACGTCTGGCACAATTGATTGATGTCTTTTACAAGATTGGATAAGAAGGAACGTCCTCGATCACTTATAATTTCTCTAGGGGCACCGTGTTTCAGTATGATTTCTTCAACTAGAAATTTAGCAATTTCTGTTGCTTCAGCAGTTGGTAACGCTTTAGTAACTGTGAATCTTGTCAAGTAATCGGTACAAACAATGATCCACCGGTTCCCGTTTCGTGTAAGCGGAAAGCGTCCAAGAAGATCTACTCCAATTTTATTAAATGGTATATCAGGGGGTTTAATAGGATGTAGTTGTCCTGATGGAGGTTGAGGTGGAGATTTTCGTCTTTGGCATTCTCTGCAATGCGACACATATCGGCGTACGATCCCATATAATCTTGGCCAACAGTACTTCCTCCTTATTCGGTCGTATGTTTTGGCAAATCCGAGATGACTGGAAGTTGGAGCATCATGAAAACTCTTCAAGACATCACGGCGGAGTTGTTTCGGTATCCCAAAAGCCATTGTTGTCTCATAGGATCATAGTTTCTTTTGTACAGCACCTTGTTTCTCATCTGATAACTTTGGTAACCGTCACCTTTCTCGAGAATTCTAATTATGGACTTCAAGTGTTTATCTTTTAGCTGCTCTTTTCTATAATCTGTGATAGCAGCAAGGGAAGGAATTTCATCACAGTTCTCGACTACTGATTCGAAAAGAGGCTTTCTTGACGATGAATCAGCATCGGAATGTTTACGGCCGCTCTTATAGACGATGTTGATGTCGTACTCCTGCAACCTCAAAGCCCAGCGTGCAAGTCTTCCGGAGGGATCCTTGAGATTGGCTAACCAGCACAAAGAGTGGTGATCCGTTACTGCGGTGAAGGGTCTTCCGAAGAGATACGGTCTAAATGTACTGATAGCCCAGACGACAGCAAGACACTCCTTCTCGGTCTGTTCGGCAGTTCTTTTCGGCAGCTGTCAGAGACCTGGATGCGTAGGCTAATGGTCTTTCTTTACCGTCTTGGACCTGTACTAATACTGCGCCAATGCCATATCCGCTAGCGTCCGAGTGTATCTTTGTTTTTGCGTTTGGAAGGAAATGTCCCAAAACAGGACCACTGGTCAGTAACTTCTTGAGAGTTAAGAAAGATTCCTTTTGTGGTGTTCCCCATGAAAACTTGGCATTTTTTTTTCAATAAATCATGCAAGGGCATTGCGATATCGGCAAAGTTCTTGATAAACCTCCGGTAATACGAGCACAGGCCCAGAAAACTTCGGACATCCGAGACATTTTCTGGAACAGGAAACTTTGTTACGGCAGCTGTCTTTTGAGGATCTGGATAGATTCCATGTTCATCAACTAGGTGTCCCAATATCGTAAGTTTCTTCTTGCCGAAAGAGCATTTGTTGAAATTTAGCGTTAGACCTGCCTCTTGGATACATTTCAAAACCTTCCTCAAACGACGTTTGTGTTCTTGGAAATTCGGTGCATACACGATTATGTCATCGAGATAGCAAAGACAGATATTCCACTTGAGGCCTCGTAATACCGTGTCCATCATCCGCTCAAATGTAGCTGGGGAATTGCATAATCCGAATGGCATGACTTTAAATTCATAAAGGCCATCTGATGTCACAAATGCAGTTTTGTCCCTGTCTTTGTCGTCAACTTCTATTTGCCAGTAGCCTGACTTCAAATCCATCATGGAGAAAATTTTTGCACCAGCTAGGCAGTCTAAGGCGCATCGATGCGTGGCAGCGGATAGACGTCTTTCTTGGTGATTTTGTTCAGTCTTCTATAATCGACACAAAAGCGCCATTTACCATTCTTCTTTTTCACAAGCACAACTGGAAATGACCATGGGCTGTCTGATGGCTGTATTACGTCTTCTTTCAGCATCCGTTGTACTTCATTTTCAATCGCACGTCTTTCAGTGACTGATGTACGGTAAGGCCTCTGCTTTATTGGGGCGTTGTCACTTGTTTCAATCATGTTCTTCACAGCATTGCATCTGGATTTTCTCGATTTTTTGTTAATGTCAAAAATGTCACCAAATTCTTCCAATAGATGCAATAGTTCTTCTTTCTCAAAAGAAGTCAATTCAGCGCCCAAAACTCCTTTTAATTTTTCTCGAGTTATTCTCGACCTGGTCTTGTGTTCTTTAGAATCTTCTCGATCTTCACCTTTTAGGGAACAAATGGCGTCGTTTTCTATAGTCGTCAAG
Source organism: Araneus ventricosus (assembly GCA_013235015.1). Classification (NCBI taxonomy): domain Eukaryota; kingdom Metazoa; phylum Arthropoda; class Arachnida; order Araneae; family Araneidae; genus Araneus; species Araneus ventricosus. The sequence continues at coordinate 1,326 of BGPR01028280.1, read as the reverse complement.
CAGGCTATGTTTATTCCCTTTGGAATCAGTTGGTTTTGTCGAGAGAAATTCGCTACCCATAATTTACAGCGACCACTCTCAACGTTAACAATTGACGCTGGAATAGATAACTCTCTTTCGCACATGAGAACTTTGTCACCAATAATTAAAGCCTCATCTACGTCTTCAATATCTAGATTAAGAGTACATATTTGCTTCGCAGAATTGGCTTCAATTAGGTAATCTGCTTCGGCAAACAAGGAGAAATCTGATTTGCCTGAAGTTATGTTGTCTGGAAGAATTTCTGCAAGTTGAAGCTCTTCCTTACCACAATCTATGACGGCATCAGTGGCACGGAAAAAGTCCCATCCAAGTATCATTTGATGACTGCACTGCGGAAACACTAGAAATTCCTAAGGCTTCACAGTTCCATTCAAGTTTACTTTTAATACACATCGTCCCGAGGCGGCTACAGGTTTTCCACATGCAGTTTTCAGTGTGGGTCCAGTTTCAGTAAACATAGGAGCATTCAATTGTCGGCGTAATTTTTCAGATATAACGGAGTAATCGGCACCTGAATCAACGAGGGCTTTTACACACTGTCTATTGACTGTGATATGGGTGGTGTTCTTTTTTAACTTAGTTGTAATGTACGTCGGAGGATTTTCTTCAATTGCGGCCTCACCTCCTGAACAGGTCGCCTGAGTTAGTTTTCCTCATTGGGTCGACGTGGAGAAAGGCTGGAGCGGCGTAAAGTTGACTGTGATTGTCGGCGGTAGCGGGAACGTCGAGGGTAAGGCGAGTTGCTCCTGAAACTGGAAGAAGTCGGCTGCGCGTAGCCATCTTCCAAGCTTTGCGTCGATTCAGTATCTACATCTCGTCGGGGGTTGCATGTTCGTGAGGCTCTTGGATCTGCGAATATTTGCCGTCTCTCCCTACAGCACCTCAAAACGTGCCCTGGGCGTCCGCAGTGGTAGCAGAGAGGTACGTTTCTGCCAGTTCTCCACAGGTCGGTTTTACGCACTGGAACGGCGCTGTTTCTGGCTTCACGTCTTGGCGGCGATCTAACTGAGACTGAGCGTCGAGAAGTGGTGTTGCGTCGAGGAATAGAGTTGCGTTGTCTCGGAGCAGCGAGTGGTGCCAGAGTCTCCATAACCTCTTCTCGGACCATAGATGCAATGTCAGGTGGCGACTCAGGTTCATCATTCGTGTAGTATTTCATTTCCGATAAGACCCTTCCAAGTTCCTCCCTTACAATTTCACGTATTAAGGATCTTATGTCACCAAGGTCTGTTTCGGCCGACACTGCCGAAACATTAGGTAGCCTCTGAAATCTTGTTCGGGTGA
>BGPR01028279.1:0-20077 GCA_013235015.1 Araneus ventricosus | reverse complement strand
AATAATGGCAGATCACAGAGCAATACGTAACTGAAACGGAAGTACAATGCTTAAGCGTTTTGTTTCTTTTTCCTCAGCTATTCGACCTCAGGTTTGAAGTCCATGGTTCAGATTCGGAAGAATCTCCGGTTCAGTATTGTTTTCATTTGAGGCTTTTAAATGCAATTTCTTGTAATTGCTTTTGGTTTGGCACATTTATTTTTTTCTTTTGGGTATACAAGTAAGGTACCGTTTATATAGGGTTACCATAATTTTTTTTATTGAAATCCGGACACGGTGGTGGTGGGGTCACTCGTCTTTTTCGCACAGCTGTGATCTGCCATTAATTAAGCGTTTTGTTTCTTTTTCCTCAGCTATTCGACCTCAGGTTTGAAGTCCATGGTTCAGATTCAGAAGAATCTCCGGCTCAGTATTGTTTTCATTTGAGGCTTTTAAATGCAATTTCTTGTAATTGCTTTTGGTTTGGCACATTTATTTGTTTCTTTTGGGTATACAAGTAAAGTACCGTTTGTATAGGGTAACCATAATTTTTTTATTGAAATCCAGACACGGTGGGGGGGGGAGGGGTTGAAAGGTATTAACATATTATTAAATTACATAGTTATTAACAAGTACAAGTGAAATAATTTAACAAGAGGTATTAAAAATTAAACTTTGCAATAAACGGAATAGCGCAAAAATGCAGCAACTTCCAATAAAATGCAAAAGAAAGATATTTATTTACAAAAAAGAAAGTACAGAAGGAACAGAAGTAAACAATAGTGATAACAATATACCTTTTACGCGCAACGCAGCAGTATCCAGTGATTGCATTAACAATATTGTCTGAAGTCAACTATCCAATTATGGTACAAACAAACAACAAAAATCATGCTTTAATAAAAATTAAAACACAATAAGATAAAATAAATAAAATGGAAAAAATGGAAGAGAACTCGAATGGCGAAATTTTTCAAAGTGCCACTCGCCATCGGAGTTCCGATATGGATAAATTTTCCGTCAAGGGAATGACTAAATAGTCAAATAATATTCCCTCTGTGGCCTTAATTTATCCAATAATTGAAATAATATAGAAAAAAGTTTCTTAAATAAGAAAAACTTCTAAGGCATATTGTTAAACTATTGCTTACTTCTTCTGTATTTTCTTTTCTGTAATTAAACATAGTTATTAATATAAAATTAATAATATGTTATCTATACTTATAAAAGTCAATGTTTGTGTGTGTTGTGTGTGTGTGTGTGTTTGTCTATGATGTCCAGACGAATCTATCGCACTTACAACCATGAAATTTGACACACAGGTATTCGTAATGGTGGCTGAATGCACCTTGAAGCCGAAATTTTAAAATTTATTCTAGAAAATTTTTTATTTAATGTTTTGTGTTGTTTTGGTTGATGTTTCGCACTAATTTCTCAATAGAATGGTTTCGAATAATTGTACGACAAAAATGAATACACCATCGGAAAGAGGACGCGATTTCCGTTCTAATGAAGTTAGTTTTGAATTTCTAACATAATTTACTGAATTTTGAGAAATTTTTAAAAGGTAGTCGGTTTTGGCATCGGAATGTTATTTTTGTTTTTAAATTTGTTGCATCCGACTTTCTAATAATACTATTATTTTCAATTTTTTTCAGCTTATAACTAGAACGGTTCTGTCGGATTTAAAACAAGAACGGTTAAAATATCTTTTCCCATTTTTTTAATCAATTTTTTTCTGGGTGGTTGAGAGTTATTATTCTCGATCGAGTTCCTCGCGAGGCACTTCTTCGGAACGTTGCTGGCAATTTTGATTGGCGGACGCACAGAATACGTCATGACCTTCACCTGAATGAATTACTTCGATTATTATTTTCGGATTCAATTTTATATCTTGCTTGCTGTATAATAATCATTTTCACATTCCAATTTTGTAATATTGTTTTGGATTAACGTACTCTGTACTGTAGGACGAAAAAAAATAAGCAGGAAAATCAAATAATGTGTATCTTTTGTTTTGATTTTGTTTTCAAAACTTTTTCATGTCATTGTGGGCGGGTTTTTTTTTTTTTTTTTCATTTTGTTAAAGTCCTGATTCCACGGGCAACGCCGTGCGCGTACTGCTAGTTTATTATATATTAATAACTAATAATAAATTATATGATTAATTATTAGTTATTATTATGTAATTAATTAGGGTGTCAAAATACAGCATAAAATTATATTAACTGCCTACCAGCGACCCTTGTTCATAACACTAGCACAGAGTTTGAAAAAGTGAAAAAAGTTGAGACTCCAGAATGCATAAAAGATGCAATTTTTATTTGTGCTTGTTAAATCAAAATTACAGTAATTAAAAAAAGAATAAACTACATTTTTTTCCTTTTTACTTAGTTTTAATATTCAGTTTGAACTTAAAATATTTTATTCTTAAGTATTTTAAAAATCTTTAATAAAACTTTTTATATTTTAATAAGGAAATGCGTTCCTTGGTTTGATGAATTTTTTTACAAGGCATTATTATAGAAACCAATTATATATGCATTCACAGAAATTATGGCCTAAGCCAGGAGTAGACGATCTTTCAAGCTTCGTGGGTTACACTGAAATTCCACACAGTATTTGAGTTTGCGATCGATTTAGAAATAATTACACCATATTAATATGGTTGCACCTTCTGAGTAAATTATAGATTTTCTTTCGTTGACAGAATGACGTCAGCTTTTTCGAATATAATAGGTTTTCCCTAATACAACCAAATTTCTCTATACCGCATAAAGCCGGACATTTTGAAGAGCCGGACGCCTGCCCGGACGTGAGCTTGAAATCCGGATAATCCGGACGTATGGTAACCCTATGTTTATATGTCTTTCAAGGGGCTGACATAAAACGACGTACAATCGAAATTCTACCAAACAAATTTCATTATTACGAATTTAATGCTACTAAACCAAATTCAGTTAAAAGTATTAATGTTAAAGTTTTATAGATAGTTCTAGTATAATACTGTTACAAAGCTATAAAGTCGTTTCCCTGAGATGCTAATTTTGGCGACAAACTTGGCGACTTGGCGATAAATTTGATGACCTTGGTGACAAATTTGGCGACCATTTTGGCAACCTTGGCGATAAATTTGGCGACCTTGGCTGACAAATTTGGCGACTTGGCGGTGAAATTGGCGACTTTGGCGACAAAAGGAATTTAGTAGAAGGACCTCGAACTTTCAACCTATTTCTACTGGTTTCATGAACTTTCTAGAGATTACGTCACTTCCTACGTAATGAAGTCACTTCCTGTTGGAAAGTATAAAGGCAAGCTCTCAAGCCAAGAAGAGTCATTTGGAATTTGATCAGCAAGCAAGCTGGTGAGCCAACAAGAAACCTTTGAGCGCTGTGTTGAGATTTATTGGTAGTCTCTGTCGTGAATTTTTACTAGTGATGTGTTAATACTTGTGCTACGTTTCTTTGCTTTGAATATTTGTAAAATAAAGAGCTTTATTTTTTTTAATCCTGCTTATTGAATTGCATTCACGTACACCCACAAGACAATTTGGTTACAATACTACATAATATGGAACTCAATAATTAAACTTAAAAAATTCACATTTATCATAAAAGTGGAAAAATCATATCTATAATGCATATTTTAAGAACTAATTATACATATCTTATACGATTTATGTGCATAGTTCGGCGTTTAATTACGGAAATCTTTTACCGTCGTCTGACGTGCTGATTGTCTGTGAATATTAAGCACATCACTACGAATCGAATTGAGTTCAAAGAATATTTTTTGACAATTCCTTTGATAAAAGAAATAAGTTCGAAGTTTTTCAATGGAGTGGATCGCATCTTTAATGAAAGGTAAAATACCTTCATCATCATCGCTTAAATTAATACCAGACAATTTATCTTCTATTAATTGATCAATAATTTCGGAGTCATGATAACTTTATCACAGTTCACACACTACACTGAAAAAAAATTCTGGTCAAAACTACCAGAATATGGTAAAATTTACCGTATTCTCTGGCTCATATGGAACACCATAAAGTACGGTATTTTTTACCGTAGCAGTTTAGTAATGACTTTATGGTAAAATAACCAGAAAAATATCGTTTATTTACCACTCTGTTTGGTATGGAATTTGGTATTATTACCGTACACAAAGGTAATACTACCAAATAAGACGGTAATTTAGACCATTTAATTTGATAAATTTACCAGAATAACTCTGGTTCTATTACCAATAAGATGGTAATTTAGACCATTTCATTTGATAAATTTACCAGAATAACTCTGGTTCTATTACAAATTATCTGGTAAAATTTGAGATACGGTATGTCCATTTATAATGCCAATCGCATTAATATTTATTTATTTTTGCTTTTTAACCGGTAAAATTTTACTCAATTCTCAACATCACTACGATTTTGAAAAAAGCAGAATGTTTGTAAATATACAAATGCCTGAGGCAGAGTGAAAAAAGAACTATGAAAATAAATACAAAAACTCAACTCATTTTTACAAATTGTTAAATTTATTAAGTGATGTTATAATTACTAAAATTTATCATTTCTTGGTAATTTAATTCCCTTTATTAATATACATAATATGCAGTGAATTTATTTTAAGTATTTAAGAAAACAAAAGCACAGATTTCAAATCTAACTTCAATTTATTGAACAGTGTATAATACTTATTAAATTTAGAATTGGTAACAATAGTAGTAGTTCAACGTTTCACCAAAATATGGTGCATGGATAGTTGTCACCATAGCATGGTGAAACTTGACTCCATCAACTGGTGCTTTGATTGAACCATGGGATGGTAATACATTGAACCATGGAATGGCAATACGTTGAACCATGGAATGGTATATATATATGGTATAACCATATGCACTGTGCAATGGATTGACATAAAATTGAATTTCTATTAATGATTCCATATAAAATAAATCATTTCAGATTTGCAATAATAAATTTAAAATGTTTATCAGTATCCTTACATTTTTCTGCAATAAAATTTGAAGTATTTATGCTGAAATTGAAATAAAATAATGACATATTAAGCTTTAATACTTAATTTGAAAATTTTGAGTGAAGCATAAAAACCACTTGAAGTATCTGGAAATTTAAGCAATGCCTCTGACAATTTAATTTACTTATGAAGAAAATTTTATAGAATATTCAAACTGAATTTTTTTCAAATATTAAAAAACCCAAGATTGCATTACTGTTCCAATTTCAGAAAAAATGCTTCATTTTTCTGTAAAGATATGAGAGTCCATGCATATAATGGTTTCCCATAAATCCTTTAACAATCAGGTATTTTCCCAATACATTAAGTACGATACATGTGAAGTCAAACTGAGATACTGCCTACTATTACTGTGAATTTTTTTTGTTCATTTATGCAGTACTTGTTTTTAAATTATTAGTTTATTAAAACATTTAAATTGCAAATTTAATTCAACTTTTCAGAGATTAATAATTAGGGAAACTTTAAAAAGGAAAATCAAACATTTAATTTAATAGCATAAACAAACTTTTTTCTGCTTCATTTTCAAATGGAACTGTATTTTTCATTGAAACACATAATTCTCTAAATTGCAAGCTTTCTATACAAACCTGAAAAATAAATTCACAATGAATTGTTCAAGATTTTAGCTTACTCCCTTCTTGATTTCTTTGAAGTAGCTTAATTTTTCTTGTGCTTTTAGACATTTTCCTTTGTAAATAAAAACAAACGGATACACGTAAGACCACAAGGCAGAAGTGACAACTTCTAGGTGTATACTATATTACAAAAGTACTTGTATATTATAGTATTATAAATGTACGCATTTCTAATCTGCTAAAAACAATACAGCACATATTTTTTTTTACGATAATATATTAAAACAAGAACAATCGAATAAAATCAGATTAATATAAATTGCCAAATATGGTTTGCAAATAAAAATTCTTGCACCTATATTTGAAAATGTGTACAGTTCTACTTTATTTTAAAAAATGTCCCTTCCTCTACAGACACAATTGTAACGCTTAGATATATTTCCAAATAATTTACTCGTAACATTTTGATTACCATGGACATTTAAATAGCAAGAGAACAAGATGGTTTATTGTATTTCAGAATGTACTGATAAAATGCTTTTTTGTTTCAAACTTTAACTTTTAATCTTATTAGATTTTTCATAACTGATCTCTATAGTAATAAACATCATTTGAATAAACTAACACATGAATGAAAAGCTTATTTCACTTCAAAAAATTTATTTTTACAGTGATTGTAGTTCGTATTGCATCTGCTACATTAAAAAATACATAAAAATGAAGTTTATACACAAGCAAATTATTTTATATAACAGCATATTCAATATTAAAAATGCACAGCTTTTGAAACATTTCATTAAAGATTACACATATATTATAATATATTTTATGACAATTCAGAACAACATATTTATCAACAATTTCAGAAAACAATCAGTTCTGACATGCATGCAAAAAAAAGTTTGCTTTTAAATGAATTTTTTCCATGGGAAAGTAATGGTTTGTCTCTATCCTTCACAGAGAATAAAATTAAGAAATCAATAATGTAATGTGCAGATTCAGTTATATGAAACATGAATATCATAATGTAAATGCAATATTATAAGTAAAAAATAAGTTCAAACGTAAACAAAATGAAGTAAAAAATACATCAAAATGGTGCAATGCAACACTTGAAAATAGCCGTCAACATTCTTTATTCGTAAGGAACTGTGAAAAGTTGATATTGTTTTTGGAGTTTGACTGCTTTGAAAATTTTTCACATTTATTCTTTGGGGTTAAATAAACAATACTTTTGAATAACCACTGAATAATTATATCTGATAGAGGATAAACATCAACAAAATCCTGAAATTTCAAAATTTTAATATCTTTTGAACTTTCTAACTTGAAACATCCTAGGAAAAGAGTGCTGCTCGTAAATGTGTGACAAGCAAATTTTGTACAAGTACCTTTCCTTAAAATTATTATGATTTTCTCAAAAACTGGTTCATCATTATGAAATCCAGAGATAAGGCACATTCTTGATTTGTAAATCAGACCATTTAATTCTACTTTTTTTTAATGAATAAAATTCCTCACAGTCTGAAAGTAATCGGGTGATCTCTGTTGAATAATTGTTTATATCTACGATTTTCCCACTTGTCACTGAATTCTTTTTCCCTATAGGTCGTAAAGATTCCAAATTATAATAGCACTGTAGCTGTTGATGTCTTTAGGCCAATGAGTATGGCAAATTTAGATTATTTTTAATGCGTTGGCAACATGTTTAAAATATAAATACTTCGCCTCAAAGCACATTGACCAGGAACAAGTTAGTGGGCCAAATGCAAGAATAAGTCGTGGATAATGTACAAGAAAATGAAATTTAGGTGTAAATTTAACAGAAGGAAATATCTTTAAAAAGATTGTGATGATTTTGAATCAAGTGTGACAAATGAGACACACAAGATAAATTGATTTTTGGTGCAAGAACAATATCTACTATTTCTTTTAATGTTAAGAGAAGACACCATGCAGGTTCAGAATCTGGAACACTTTGACCAATAAATAATGGCAGAAATCTCAACAGGACTACGTACGGGCAGCAATCATTTTAATACCCTTCTGAGAAGGCTCTGAAATTATGGTTGGTTTGTTAGCAGCATCATAAAACCCAAATTTTGAATGCTTGATCTTGCAATTTAATTGTGATAGGGTTATATACTTCTTAACTATAAAATAATTTATAATCAACGCAAATCAAATGGAACAACACCTTCTAGTAAATCATGCATTACATCTGGCGGTAGCATGTTACTGCAATGAAAATATTTTAAAAAGTTAAAAGGAAACCATAAACAGATGTATACATTGAATCCTTGTTTACTAACGACAGATGGTGCTTATACAATTGTTTTGTACGCTGTACAAATTTAGATTCTGTAAAATTAGCCTGCATATCGCTTTTATTTGCTATGCAAAAGCAACAACAACGTACATTTGTACTAAAATTACATTTATTCTGCATTACATTACAAAGCATTACATTTATTCTGCTTATTTTGTTTGACAAAATTTTCTTATTGGATAATAACACCATTTTTATAAGTCTTGATCATGATTTGTGAAAACGTGCTAGCGGTTTTAGCACATAAGATTTTTCAAGGTAATTTGCAGGGGAAGAAAATTTTGTTCCCAAAGAAATAAAAAAAAAATTATATTGTCTCAATCTTATAAACTGACACCTTGAATACATGTGTCTTTCCTAGACCTTTGTGTTTTAGTGGCTCCACTTTTGGAATCTTCTCTGAATATTATATTAAGCTACGCTACCCGTGAACGTTTTAAGAATATGTAAAACTAAATATATTTTAAAAAAAGCGACAGTTTTTTCTTTCAAAGAAAATTTATTTTTTTTTTTGTTGAAAAATAATTTATATTCGAAAAATAGAATTACAGAAAAATTTCGTATATCATACCAGAATTTTTATATTTACATCACAAATCAAGTGAAGTGACCTCGTTGTTCCAAAAGAAGTGAATCCAATTTCAAAAGTACTTAAACATAAATAAATGTATTTAGAGTTTTAGGTAATGTTCCCTTCTAAAATCTCAGTTTCTTTCTCTAAAATCCCTTATGTTTGTGTGAGCAATGAAATTTAACTCTACAATGTACTTAAAAACCTGGAGTGGAAAACTACCCAATTACTCAAAACTATTGCATCTTAACATAGGTTAACTTTCTTAATAAATAATTAAATAAAAATGAAAATCATTCAGATTTATATATTTATTTTGTAAATTAATAAATATAATAATTGATCAAATTAAAAATGTTTCAATTATGTATTCGATATAATTTAGCAGCATATATTTAGAATAGCTATTCGATATGTTCAAAAATTATATTGAACCTTATACATCTTATTTATTTCAATATTTTCATAACTTGCGTAAATTTAATTTTAGTTACTACATTGTTGCTTTAGAGTTGTCCAGTAAAGAAAGAGAATAGTAATTTCTCCAAAAATAAGATCTCAGAAAATACAGAAGACATGAATAGGAAATAAAGTAGAGACTCTTTAAATGACACAGTTCAAGTTTAGGAGCTATGCAGATTATATGTCGATTATAAGTTGCTTACAATTTACTTTTTTCAATTCTTTGAAAAACTATAAATAAATGCATAGATATGAAAGTAAAAAAAAATCTAAACACAAAAAAGAATTATACATATTCCACCCATCCATATTCTTCATAAAAAATATATAATTTTAGATATAACAGTTTTAAGAAGCACAGTATAAATAATAGAAAGATGTTCAAGTTATGAAGGAAACCAAAACCGTAAGCGGAACATTCTTTTCCAATTTATTCATATAAATGATTTTGATATTTATATTATATTTGTACAGAAGTTTACAAATAGAATACAAGAAAACAACAAAGTTGAAGAATCTCTTAAGGTTTAGTAAGAGTGTGAATAAAGGTGTTCATTTAAGTAGCCGTCCCAAATTTACAACATTTGTTTAAAAAATTTGATATATTTTAACTTTTAAAAACTAAACTAAAGACAGATTACATTCTATAAAGAAGTACAAGAAACTATGTTCCACAAGCAATCATCTCCTTTTACATAGTCCTATTAAATAATTGTGGTTTGTTTTTATGCTGAATGCTTGGTACCATTTTCTATAGGACAAATTTGTGAAATAACTTATTTTTTTCAATACAATTGCAATCAATCAAAAAATTCAGTACATTTTAGTATTTTTACAAATTTCTACACAACAATTATACTAAATTATTTTGAGTTACTACAATTGGGTAAAAATTATTGCAGGTTATACATTAAGCAAGTGTAAACTTGTTGTATCAAATATCAGAAAAAAAGGAAAAACAATACATTTTGATTGAATTCGTCATTCAAGTTTAAAGAGTCAATAGTGCATTACTATACTAATGGTAATAATTATAGGTAAGGTAGATCGGATTTTTGTATATAAGAAAAAAGACTGAAAATGGAAATTTCACAGTGGATGACATTTTAAATCATACTAGTCTTTACTATATATATACTAAATTCTTTAGCAAAATTTGTTGAAAACTTTCTGCATTTTTTCTGAAGATATTTCAATTTTGAGATTATTAATTTTTTAGAGTACCCAATTTGCACTGAATTGGTTTGACCTATCTATGCTGGTTTTATTACACTAATATTCCTCTTTTTAACAGACATTTAATGAATTTTAAGTAAAATAAATCATTTTTATGCAATATATAGTTTAGTACATTATTTTCTGCTTATTTTATTGATTTTTTGAGAATTTATAAAGATATGGCAAAAAAAATTTACCCTAAAGCTGAGTTTTAACAAGATTTCAGTTTAAAAATAAACAAAAATGCGAGAAAAATAATTTAATTTAGTTGTAAATACAAAGCCTCATTTAATTTGGTGATAAAATTAAATGCTTGTATGATTTTTTTGATAAAAGTATGAAAAAAATGGGAGAATAAACTTAACATTGCCAAAAGCATAATTTTTTAAAATCTTACAAATCAAAAATTTACAGTACTATACTAACAACCTTCTATGTATTTTATGTTTAGTTAACATTAGTAAGTGTCATTTTTAAAATTAGAGCAATCATGCAAAAAAATATTCCCTCATCTATTTCAGATAGGGTTCTATAAGTTGAAATTCTAACACCGTCTGGGAGTAAACATTCAAAATGGAATGTTTTGACATTCCATTTTGAATATTTCTCAACTTTTAGACAGTAGTGTAAAATTTTTTTACTAGGAAATGCTACCTGCCTTCTTATTTTTTAATTGAACCCAAAATTACTATGTAAGTAAGCTCAAACAAAACTAAATCAGTTAACATTTTAGAAACAAAACTAAAAGTGTTAGTTTCATCCAGGGTTTTTTCAAAAATTTGTCATGATAGGTTTTAAAACTGTCGCATTCGAACCCCATGTGTGGCCAAAACTACATTTTATAAGTAAATTTCCAATTTCCAGTTTTGGCCACCCATTTAATCATAAAAATAGTGGTACGATATGAGAGAATCAGAGTCAAAAGAAGCTTACCTCAATACTTAGGGTAATAAGTTTTTGAATTAATCATTTAATTCGCAGAGCTTGTTGTTCGAAAACTGCAAATGCTTGTTCCTTAACAAAACCTTAACAGTTATTGGTTTACAATAAATGCTCAATACCTTTATTTTTTTACAAATCACATGTTTGAGAAAAATGAAAGAACCAATCCGATTGAAAATAAGCAAAAATAAGGTTGTTTTGTAAAGTATTTAGATAACTACTTATTAGTTGAAATTGGTTTTATTGGAAAAACATATCAATGTGGCCAAAACTGGTGCAGTGATAAAACGGATATCTACACTACTATTAAAATACTAATAAATCAAAATAAAGCTGATCCAAATATTTCCCTATATTAAACCAAGCAACAACCAAGTAATAAAGTTTTCAGTAATGAAGTATGGAAAAAAAAGGAAAAAAGCTCTTACGTAATATAAAAATATATTTTACTAAAATACAAAGGTCATAGTGAATAAAGAATCTGTCTTTAAAAATGATGATACATAAATATCAAATTATTTAATTTTGCTTTTATAAGTATCTATTCAAAAACTATTACCGATGAATAATTTGACGCGGTCACACCTACCACATACACATGGAAATAAAATTAAACATATCTTCATGCGTTTATAATAATTGTTTAATAACCTATTATTCCATAATCTTAATTTTTTTAAAGTAAGAATTTCGAACATTTTATTTCCAGAGGAGAGGAGGAGAATGGTAAACAAGCGAGAACAACAATTATTATGAGGAAAAGATGTTAAAACAGCAATTAAATATTAAATTATTCGTGCGATATCGATGAGAGAATTACATTAAATGCATTAAGGAAGTGTGAACAAATATTTTCATTTTTTATCATTAAATAATATGAAAATGAATAGCAAGAAATTTAATTATTTAAAGATTTTGGTTTAATTTATAAGTCAAATATAATGGGGTCAGAAATACCAGCTCGACTCATCAAAAAAGTTTATTACAGTGACATGAAAGAAACTACAAATAAAAGTATTCTTGTGAACATATATATGCATATATTTATTTTTTTTTTCTTTCTTCGGCATTCAATTTACTGACAAATTTTAACTTTTCATTAAATGAGAATTTTATTTAAATACATACTCGCAAATAATTTAAATAGATATATACTAAATTCAAGCATTACCGAAAAAATAATTCAAATAAAATTTGGTACTTACCAGTAAACTCTGTACCAGTTCTTCAAGTCACCAGTGCGAATGTCCCGTCTTGCTAAGCGCTTGGCCAGAGCAGACACGGGAAAGATGCGGCGGCACTTTGTTGGATGGGAAGTAGTTAAGGTTCTTTGACTCAATTATACCAATAAATCACTCAAAAATAAGGACATTACTAATTTTGAAGTGTGAGAAACGATTCTATACCCAGATGGATCAATCATAGTGGCGTCTGTTTACATATATCTGTTTGGTGGGTTGGGTTTCATAGTGATGAGGATTTCAGTTTGGGGTTATATGGAGGTGAGATTTAACATCTGGCGATAAAAAAATGATTCACTAATACCATTGTATTTGGTAGGTTACTTAAGAGGGTTTGGTGTGGTCAAATTACACCAGACATGATGAAAATGAACATTACTTTCTGAGAATAATGCAAGTACAAATTTTATCCGCATTGATTCTTCGTAAAAAAACAGAGTATAATGATGAAAACCAGTTGCTTTGATAGGTAACTTTCAGCGTTGTAATTTTTACCCACTAAACATGTTGGTAAAAGAGCCATAATTTCGAAAACCAAATTCTCGTAAACCCGTTATTAGAACGAACAGTAAGATTATTAAATAAATGATTTAAATACCGTAAATTTTGTTAGTATCACCAGAATTCTGGTTTTATTACAAATGCCTGCTAATCTGGTTTTCTGCCGAATTTTTTTTTTCTCAATTAACAGAAAGGACATTTTACATTTTGGGACAGGAGAAAGCAGAAGCCTATAACCAAAACTCTATGCGTCGACATAAATTAAACACTTTATCATTACAAATACACGGGCTATGAAGAAACGCGTATAAATGTAAGCGACGTATAATCCAGGTGCTTTACTATATGAAAGAGTGAATCCTTTATTTTAAAGGAACAGAAAAACGACATTAATAATACGTGGCTTTGCGTTGTATAAACAGAAGTACTTTTATCATAAATGAAGATACGAATGAATGACTATGACAGGAAATCATAAATGTAAACGACATATAAACGGAGACAGCATATATGTGAAAAAGTGAATCTAAAGACGAAAAAAACGACATGTAACGTAGCTGCGTTGTAAACGAAGTACTTTATCATACAATGAATAGAATGAATGACTATGACGAAATAAAATCATAAAGGCAGTATATAAATGAGAAGCAATATAAAACAGTTCTTTGTATGTAAAAGGGTATCTTTAAAGAACAGGAAAACGACGTATGGTTTGCGTCGTCTAAACGAAACACTTTATCATTATGACGAATACGAATGAATCGGGACCATGAGTGAAACGACGACATAAATGCTTGACAGCATTATAAACAGTTGCTTTTACGTATATGAAAAAAGTGAATCTTTAAAGAGCAAAGCGGCAATATAAGCAAGCCAACTTTGCGTCAACATAAACAAGTACTATCAAACTACAGCCAATACCAATGTGAATGAATATGACTTATAAATGTAAACGACATTATAGAAATGTACTCTCATTTATACATTCGGACATTCTACTCTCTGGAGTTCTCTATTTTGGAAGAACAATTACCAATTAATCGTTACCATTACTTCAGCGTCTGCCATGTATTATGGATATTAATTAGACTCATGTTTTCTACTAAATAATGAGTTATGTCATTTAATTTGTATAAATATTACCTACTAGACTTGAATACTTTTTTTAAAACGAGAAAAATAAAATGCCTGCAGGGTAAATTCTCATTTTCTCGTACCTTCCCAAAAGGTTCTGTTTCCCCTCTGCGATGAATAAAATTCGTCAACGGATCCAACTGACTATTTGAAAATATTTAGGTAAAGAGTAAATTCAAAAGCGTACCATTTCACTTTGCCAGCTCAAGGACAAAGATGCACGTAATACTTCGCATTGCACAAATTGCTACCAGGATCAGTTTAAAATTGAATATTCAAGTGAACGCCTCTTCTTGACGGATTTGGCCCAAAAAATTTCTAGCACAGGACTACATTGGCGATAAAACTGTGTACCAAATTTTTATCCATCTAGCTATTCAAATTTTGATTGACTCACATGACTTCAGGACATGAACAAACAGACTTCCCGTTGATTTTGTTCAAAATTTTGATTAAACCACAAATTATGTTTAAAGAACCACATACAAATTTCCTCTTTAAGCTCTAGTGTTTTCAGTATCGTGTTCACAGACAATGACATAATTCCAAAATTGTGTTTTCTCTTGAGACTCAGGAGGTCTAAAACAGTATGGAGAATTCGTCAAAATCTCGGTTCGAGTTTTTTGACGTTAAATATTCTCTTTGTATGCGAAATGAATGTTGCTCATATTGTCGAAAGAACTTACCAATCTTATTTGAACCTGTTCGTTAAAATCAGGATACTTAAAATAAAATCACTACAGCTAAATAGTTCATTCTTCTTATACAATGCTCTTGAAATAGATTTTTTATCTTCTTTTGCAACGATCGTTGTCTATGTTGCTTCTTAAAAACATAATTTCACATCACTTTTTAAAAGGATGTTTGAGCTGCAAATACCCGTTTTGTGGCATATTTATAAATCATTATTCGGTTTTAGATCCACTATTAGTTTGTTAGATTTGCGAGAATAATTCCTTATTGCGTTTTAGATAGCATGATTGTAATGTTTTATTTGCCTTTATATTTTTTGTTGCCTTTATATCTATTACAAACACTTATTTTTTCTTCCCTTATTTGATTATCTTTCTAGGGAAAAGAAGAACTTTATTAAAAGTGGTCATGTAAAACATATTTACAAATCATAAATTGAGAATTGGCGAACGAATATTAATGTGTTTTATAATTTATTTATTTTAATGACTCGGAATTTTTTAATATTCTTTGCTTAAATTAGAGCTCGAAAATGAAAAAGTTGATAAAAAGACAAATGAATGCTTATTTATCTAAAACATAGTTATTATACGAATAATTACGTATTTATGGTTTTATTTGTTTCATAAGAATTGGGAAGGTAATTATACTAGAACTCTTTTGTTGCAGATCTATCAAGCTTTTATCTTCCAAACTGCCTAATTTGTAGGTGCGATTGCCGAATGGTTATATGAAAAAATTACATCATTTATTAAACACTTTGTAGAGACCAGAAGTTTATTGTTAAATAAGTATAGATACTTTAACATATCTTTTTTTCTGAACAGTAATTAAATTCTACTATCTCTATTCGTTAAACAGTAAAATAAAACAACAGTACTTTCATTTGATATCTAGAAATAATTCTGTTTGAAAATAATTTTAATTATCAAATTCTCTCATTTTAAATTTGACAAAATTGTACAAAAAGAGCGGTAACTTTCATTGTTACATGATTTAGAATGATAACATCATTATTTGTACAAAACAACGTAATACCTCATAAAATCAAAAACATAAAAAAAGTAAATAATCAAACTTTTTAAAAGAAACAGTAACAATCATCCATTAACATTTTGTTTTAACGGTTTCAAGGAGCTAGTGAACACGTTATTTGATGATCACGAAGTCAACAGAGCTATCAGGTCCAAGATCCTTGTACTTGAAGAGATCCAAATCCGTGGGGATTAGGAACAAGATCTGTGGGAAAATATGATCAGGTGCGGCCTGTTCTGCAGTATATTTTGGGCAGATCTAAAAGCCTTAGAATTATCAGAAACTCAAACTACAGTGAGGAGGCCCTGCAGGGAAGCCAGTAAGGATTGTCTGGTCGCGTCTGCTTGCAGTCAATTGGTGGAGCCATTAAGGCAGAGCCTGAGCTGATGCTCCGGTGGAGTGAGCGATGGTTTTATTCTTGCTTTTAGCTCTAGAAGGTAGCTCCAGTACACTGTAAGAATCCCGTAAATTTACGGGTTTAAACTGGCAAGCTGGGTTGGTACCTGAAACAAGCAAAAGTTACGAAGTAGAGTCATATGACAAAACGGTTTTTTACCAGCAAGACAAATTTTTCCGTAAAGTTACGAAGTAAATCCGTTGTCATATGCCGGTTTTACCACCTTAAGAAATCAGTTTTCTCATAAAAATTAAGTCATCGAAAAGGGTAAAAAGTGACGTCATCAGCTGAGTTGATTTGTTTTCTCCTTCAGTTCGAGTTGAGTTAGGAAATACGCTGAGTGTCTATTATCAATTAGGAATATTATTAATCAAAATTGTTAATTTCAAGGTAATATAATTTGGGTGAACTTACTTGAGACCGTTTTCGTGCAAGATGGGCGATAAAACTTTCTATCTCCGAGCCGAGTCGAAACCGTTCATAGAATAAAGGCAGTCACTCTAAACACTGAATACAAGTATAAAATAAGAAAAATAAATGTATTTGAGTTTTAGAGTCACTATGGCTCCTGGTAAAACACCTAGTGGTATAAGTAATATTGTAACTTAAGGTTATGTAGATGGAACTATTAAAAACGTAAAATGATGGAATAAATTACAGTTTACGAAAGGGAAAGTTATCATTGCGGAAAGCAACATTATGACGAAAAGAGTAAAATTTGAACTGACGGTTTTCAATCGACATGGTGGGGAAAACCGTTTTATCAACAAAACAGTTTAAACCGTCAAAATACCGGGAAAAGTCCGGGGAAAAAAAGCCGGATATTTTTACGGTGTAGAATTGAGAGGTGCAGAAGGCACTGACATCATCATGCTTAGCATAGTGCATCACCATCTCAGGTACCTTGGATGCTGAGACATGAAGCGGAATCCACTGCGGGTAAATCGGTATGACACTGAAACTTTTAAGTTTGTTAAGAATAATTCATTCCATTATCTTACTCACCAATTGGCCAAATGTTGGATAATTTTGCTATCATTAAGTATCAAATTTCGGTATTAGCAAAAGAAAAGGATGAAATTAGTGAGGCTATTCTATATTCAGTAGTTCACTGCGAACCATTGCAGAAGTCGAGACAAAACTTACATAAGCTCCAAAGGTCAGTATTGTCTTTAAGTAACATATAATTTTGTCCTCTAAATCTTGAAAATAAGACTAGAAGGTCAAATGCCTCTGTTGCCAATAGGACACATGCCATTTTTATTAAATCAATTTACAACAACACAATTGTAGTGCTGATAAGTTATAAAATAATTGATGTTTTTCACTTAGGCTGTATTTTTTTTTTTTACTTTGGCCACACGTTTAGAAGGCCACACCATATTTTATTTTACAATGCTGAGAGGGAAGAAATTGCCAACCAATAAAATTCATCTGAAATTTAAATAATCGAGTTCTAAATTCATCCGTATTATTAGTTATTAAATTCATAATTTTTCTGAAATATAACCAGGTGTTGTCAGTTTGATAAAAAAACTGTTTTTTAATATACAGCAAAACAAAATGGGATTTTTTAAAGCATTTTTCTCATGTTTTATTCAAGAAGAGGAAAGTCAAAACATTTTGAAATCAGATTTTTAAAACATCTAGGTTTTAAAGGTTAATGTCCAACTGGAATTATTTGATAAAAAGATATTCAAGACATTATCAATTGTCTGATTGATAACTGAATTTTTCTTGAAAATTATGGTTTTAGAGAAAGGAAGGGAAAAAAAATGTCTGATGTAGACTGCTGTATCTTAGTCACTGTCTCTCTTTTGTTTTGTGGCTACGTAAACATTTGTGAAATATAAAAAGAGTAGATTTCGAGCCATCCGAGCATAGTTAAAATCAATTTACCATAATGAAAAAGAACTTTTTTTAAATCAGATTTTAAGAAGCTTTTAAGGAGTGTTAATGTACCTTAAGACAGGGTGTTATCAAAAAAGTATCAGACATTGTCATTGTATTTGTGCTGAATTTTCTTGGATATGGTTTGGAAGGAGAAGGAAAAAAAAATGTCCAAATTATTTGAAGCTGTATCTAGTGTTATGTGTTTGTTTCCAGCTGCAGCATTGTAGAATGAAGGGTAGATTTCGATATCAGAACCACTGGTTAAAATCAATTTACCATAATGAAAAGAACTTTCAAATCAGTTTAAATATCGGCTTTTCAAAGTGTTAAATGTACCTTAAGAGCAGAATTATTTAATAAAGTTATTCAAGACATATAAGTGTCGACTACGATATACTGAATTTTCTTAGATATGGTTTGGAAAGGAGAGGAAAAAATGTCTGGTGTGAACTGTATCTAGTCACTGTTATATTTTGTTTCCATGGATTGTAAACATTTGTAAAATGAGTAGATTTCGACCATCAAAACAGTTAAAATCCAATTTCATAATGGCATTTCGTCGGATTTTATCATTTTTTAAGTGTTAATGTACCTTAAGAGCAGGGTATTTAATAAAAAATTTATTCAAAGACATTATCAATTATAAGGCTGATATACTAGATTTTCTTAAGTTATGGTTTTGGAAAGGAAGGAAAAAATGTCTAATTATGACAGCATCCTAGTCACTGTTATATATTTTGTTTCCGTAGATACGTAAGCAATTTGTGAACAAAGTGAATTTCACGACTATAAAACATAGTTGGAAATCAATTTACCATAATAAAGAACTTTTAAAAACGCTTTTACCAATGCATTAAAAATAAATAAATAATTTTTTTCTCAAAAAAATCTGGAGGTCAGACCAAAAAATAGAGGAGAAGAAAAGCGTGAGGCGCAGGTAAAAGCTGTAAATAAAACCATTATCCTCATTCATACTATAATTTATCATGATGTTTAATAACATTACATTCTTATGATATTCATTGTGGTTTTTATATCTTTCTGCTATCGTTTTTCCTTTTGCTGCTTTGGATGATTTTGTTTTGACCTCAGATTTTTTGAGAAAAAATATTTTTCCACTTACAATACGACGGTAAAGCGTTTTTTTTAAAAGTTTTTTATATTTATTTTTCTGGTTTTTAGTCTTTTATTTATGTCATAATTAACATTATAAATACTTTATGATCTTAGAATCAATTTTCATGACTAATTCCAACAATTATTTATTCAAAGATCTACTATTAAGAATATACTATTTGACTTATTTAAAATTACTGTATAAAATATTTTGTTCTCAATGCTAGATGGCCTCCTAGAAACTTTCATGGTACAAACATGTTTGAAATTTTTTCAAAATTGTGGTGAAATCTAAAATTATTATCATTGCAGCTGTCATTTAAGACCAATAAATGTACAAAATTTCAAGAACTCTAGTGCATTTAAGTGATGAAAAGTCGATCACAAGTACAACCTTACATGCAGAAACGGCACAAGGTAGTAAAGCGTTTTAATGAAACGTTTCGAACTTAGTAAAAGCAGTTTAATGGCTGTTTCGAACATTAAAAGCGTTTAATGAAACGTTTGAACTTATTCAAAAGCGTTTAATGACATTTTCGAACTTACTAAAAGCGTTTAATGAAACATTTCAGACAGTAAGCGTTTGTCAAACATTTCGAACTTACTAAAGCGTTAGAGCATTTCTGAACTGATAAAAGCATTTATGAAACGCTTCGAACTTAAATAAACGATTTTATTAAACGTTTGAGCAATAAAAGCATTTAGCAAACATTTCAGAACTGGTGAAAACATTTAAAAGAGGAGAAATTGCCATCGTGGGACTGCAGAAACCCCAAAACGCGTAATTTTTGACTCTCATCTTAACCACTACGATATTAGTGTCACTTTATCTGTAATATTAATATTAATCGCCCCAAGCAAATTTTTTATAAAAAAAATGAACCATTTGCACGTTAACAATTTATTTGAGAAGTGTACCAGTGCCCTTAATAGGCTTCCCCCACTG
>BGPR01028278.1:0-19861 GCA_013235015.1 Araneus ventricosus | reverse complement strand
TGAATTTCATTTATTTAGAGCAAAATAATCGCATAAAATTCATTTTGTCAGGGGAAAAAGATATTTTCATAATTCAAACTGCATTCTCTATTTAACATAACTTTCGTTAGTAATTATTTCCTCTCGCATCATTTACTAAACAAGCAACTAATTTTATCGCGTTACATTGAAGAGAAAAAGTTTTGTCGGTTACCAAAGCTATCAATCTTTTATTTTATAGAAAAACCGCAAGCTAGTAGTAATTGCAAGTAACCACTAAATAATTTTTGTTTGATTTATTGCTCATAAATTACTTGTATATCGCTTCTGATACTGAATACACGCACTCACTTTATATAGAAAAAGAACATATTCTGCGGTTTCCTTTTTTCTAACCCGTATGCTCTGAATTTATGATGGTCGATTTGAATAATTCAGAAACTTTCCAAAATTGGCAATTTGAAAATGGAAGAAATTGTTATATAATATTTGATGTAAATCACTTTTTAAGCTGCAACTTTATTTACTGTCATAACATTACTTATTAGAAATCTTACTTGTAATCAGAAACAAATGCTATTAACATTCTTTGTTACGATGTTATTTTTCAGGTTTTATTGAACTTGCTCTGGGGATCCCATAAAGCTGCCATCTGATTTAAGAAGCTCCTATTTAAAGTTTTGTTAGAGTAGAATTTAGGATAAAAACAAATATTACATCGTTGTTTTCTATTTCATTAATTGGGAACAGATTTTTTTTCCTTTCTTGCATCTCACGAACCTCATCTGTGAATTTAACTCCTAACCCCTCGTAGAAGTGATTCCAGCTCATTACCGGATTTTCAACAAAATTGAAGCTTCACTTCCTGAAATTAAAATTTTCAAATTTCTCACGTCTAAATTCATTGACAATAACAAATGACTCACTTCTTGTCTACAGGGTGAGTCAGTACCACACCAACAACCTTTAGGGAGGGCTAGGTAGCTTAGAGACGAGGAGAAATCAGATAGCGTTGCGGGGTCGAAATCGCCTTCTTCTTGCGATAGATGACGTCATATGGGATTTGGACTGGATCACGCAAAACCCGGCATTTATAATTCAGTTGGCTGAGATTGTAGGATGGCATCCTGCGACATCTAGACGTTATCTTTACACAGCGTTAATAGTTCATGGTGATCCGATTCGTTGGCCTTCCCAATCGCCCGACCTATAATGTTTCTATTTCTGGGGTCATATTAAAGTCAAGATGTATGAGACCCCAGATAATTCAGATGAAGAGATTGTCTCTCACATATCTGTAACTGACGGAGAGGTCCGAGATACGCGGTATCTGCGAGATTCCACGCTGCGCCGATGTCACGCCTGTGTCGGAGCTTCTGGTCAAACTTTCGAAGAACTTCTGTAGCACGTACATGTTGCTAATGTAAATATCTTGATTAAACCCTGTTACAAGTACACGTTGCTGTTTCCTTTCGTCTCTCCTTTTCGCTTCTTTTCAGACTAACTCGAAAGGAATGCATTGGCGCTTGTGCAGTGCCTTGTGATTTCGACTCGTCTCTATGCTACCTACTTCTCCCTAACGTTTGTCGGTTTGGGTTACTGACTCACCCTGTCTATTAACCGACATCCTAGGGAAAGTTATGAGAAGTATCACTACGCTTTGTTTATATGTCTCGAATAGGACTCTGATGCATAGAAGAATTAGCTATGTACAAGTAGACAGCGCAAATTTAAACTACAAAAATTTATGTTCTGCATTTAAAACTTTAGTTTTTGTAGTGAAAACTTTTAATTTCAAGGAATAAATACTACATAACAAGCAGGGACATATATCGCGTTTTGTGGTCTTTCATAGCCTTTTACTTAATATCTACTTAAATCGTTTTTCATTCGTTTATTATGTTATCAAATGTAATTTATTAAAATTTAGAACGCTAAAATATATTGAATTTTGATATAATTAACCTGTCATCATTTTGATTAGATTATTATTTAATTTCATTTTTTGAGTTTAATTACTTTCAATGCAAACAGGAGTTTAGCAATCATCTCTCATGTATGTAGAAGGTTAAAACCATTCGTGAACTTTAAAAAAATGCTTATCTTAGAGTTTGACATTTCCGTAAAACATTTTTGACTCCTTTAAAAACCGAAATTACCAGCTATTCAATCTAGAATGAAGTGAAAGACCTGAAGAGATAAATGAGACGCTGGTTTCATGCCTCATTTTCTTGGCATTTGGTCTCAACCAAATCCACCTCAAATTTGGATTTGTTGCAAATTATTTCCGAGACAACTTTTTTTGTACCGCCTTATGCATTTTCTGCAAAGAAGATAATAATACCTTTCTATTATATTTACGTTTGTAACTTGCTGAAACATAATGCCTGATATACAAAGTATTTTCGATTCATATCATTCTTTCCACTTTTCACAGTTCTCTATTTAAACTTTATGTCCCAAAAGAAGGTGTTTTTTCTTGGCCAATCCCTTTTTTCAAAGATATAGAATTGTCTTTGATTATACAGTGACCTCTCACTTGTACGCGCTCTCTTTTATGCGCGTTTTTCACTCATGCGCGTTTTTTTGCGGTCCTGGCCAGGGATATAGGAAAACAATGATAACTCTTATTCATTTATGCGCCGTACTACAAAAGCTCCTCTCACTTATGCGCGTCGCAAAAATTTTCTTAGTTCAAAAAGATTTTTTCAGCAGAACAAAACCCCTTTTTGCTCTGCTTCTAGGAATGCATTCCCTCGCCCTTTCTCTATTGTTCAGATTCCAGGAACACATTCCTCTAACCGATGCACGGGGTGTACGTGGGGGTTCTTGTGATTGACGTCAGGAAAAGTCGCATTTATTAAGTATCCAATTAAAGAGGTTAGTACTGTACGTACCAAGTGACAGTGATCGCTAACGAACGGAGTTTTGTTATATGGTTACGTTTTAAAATGGCAAAAAACGAAATTGTCGCCTTCGTTTAAAATGGATGTTATTAAAAAATTCGAAGAAAATCCTTGCACCTCAAAAAAAGCTTTAGCGGAGCATTTTAATATCCCAGAATCGACATTGAGAGATATTTTTAAAAATCGGGAGCATTTCCATTTTCTTTGTGTTCTTAAAAAATAATTAACGGAAGTTATACACGTATTTGCATTTTCAAACTAATCTTATTTACATTTTTCAGTAGTATATACATAGCATTAATTTACAATATATGCACACTGTATTGATGTTTCACTTTTAAGCTCCCTTTTGTGGTTTTTCACTTATGCGCGTTTTTTTCGCTGTCCCCTGTCCCCGCGCATAAGTGAGAGATCACTGTATTTGACAAAGAGCGATGCATATAATATGGGGATATGTAAAAAAAAACGTTTATACAAACCCAATAAATTTGAAACTGGCGATCTTCGGGAAAAATGTATACAGTAGACAGTTCAGTCTAATATGGTGGGAAGGTAGGCTAGTTAACAAAAAATCGGGATAATCCGAGGTTCTATAAATTCTCATTTCGAATATCACCAACAACATCAGAAACGGCCATTTTGTCCCGTGGCCGCTCTTATTTCATTTTCTGACGTATTAGTGCAGGCTAGTATTTTAAATTAGTAGTGTTTACTTATAAAACACTACACCTTTCGATAAATTTATTAAAGAAAAAGGAAGTGAGAGAAAGAGAGAAGATATTGTAAAAATTTTAAGATCAGTTTTACAATGCCTAACTTAATTGCAGGAAACATAAAATCATGTAAATTGTACAGTAGGGTAATTCCGGGAGATATGCCGCATACTTTTTTGAAGTTGTGTATAAAATCCCATGGTGTACATAAAATAAATTTATATCATGTTGTGCTGTTCAATGATAAATATACAACATGTGTACTGCGCCAAAAATATATAAAAAATAATTAATATTTTTTAACAATTTTTTTCTAAAACATTACACTGCGGCCCGTTCATTCACCCCGTACATTCAGGGTGAGACGCCGCACTTGTGCGGGAGTTATGCCGCGCCTGGCATAAGAACAGAATGAAATAATAAATAAAAAATATTCAAACAAATATTCATATCTGGACTATAATTACCTATGTAATAACAAAAACAAACTAAATGAGTACAATAAAACGTACTAGTAGATTCAAATCTATACTAGTCTGCCTGCTTAGTTCACTAGTAAAATCATCGACTTATTTTTTAAAGATTGAATTTTAATTGTTATTTCAGCAACAACGTAACATCAGTGTATTATAGAGGTAAAAGAAAAAAGTAAAATAGTGTTTACATTGTTTTATGTGTTAATAGACCTGTTTTTTCGACCGCAATCTACACAAAAAGTGTCGAAAACAGTACAGTCTTCATGTAACCACATTTGACACAAGATCCAACGAAGCCAATCACACTTCCTCTTAATTTTGTAGTAGTTTTCAGAACATTCCTTGCAAAAAACGTCTGCGTCACATGTGTCATCCAACTGTTCATTGTTATCATCTTGACTTGCATCTTTCTTCGCCTTCTTACTTTTTATTTTCCCTTTTTCTCCTTTGGTGCAGTAAACTTGATACTGTTTGAACATTCATTAATGTCTAATGAACTGTCATAGGATCCTCCACCTGATTCAAAATTAAATTTTCTCTTGGTAGTTTTGTCATCTTTTCTGTTAATTTTCTTACATTTTTGGAATCATTTCTCTAAATTTGCTTTAAGCGCATTCCTATTGTCAATAGAGGTTAAGAGTACTGCTGTTTTCTTAATTCTGTGCCTTGCTGTCACCTGGCTAAGTCTCGAAATAGGAGAGATTTTATGTAGGAGTTTGGTAAGTGATGGTGGTTTTATACTGCTAGTTCCAGGTTCTGCAGGCTGTAAATTGATTTGAGGTGTGTTGATGCCAGTGACCTTAAAGCCCCTAGTAGCGTTGCCAACAGTTGCCGATTTTTTCCAAGCATCGCAGATTAAAGACCCTACCTGATACCGAGTCAATTTGCGCTCAACATGCTGCTCAACCCAGGTAAGTGTTGAGTAACATAAAATTCAGTAACATAATAAAATAAGACACGAATAGACTGCGGAGTGTATACCGGATCGCAGTGCGGCATGTATCCCATTTTGTACGGTACAGACGCCGCACATCATATAGTTGCCTGCCGTCGCAAAGGAAAATGTCGTAACCATACACACAGTACTCTATACAGACTCTACACTTAGTTTTGACTTCGAAATCATGCATGGATTTAGTAACTAGCGCATAAAACGTAGTTAAGCATAAGGTGTTTAAAAGTTTGGATAATCAAATATTGACCATTATTATTATATTGACCATTTTTAATGAAAAAAACATGTTTGCATCAGAAATCAGTCACTTCGTAACTCACTTAGTACAAGATGATTGGACACCATATGTGCAGGTCGCTCCTCAGAATAGTTTGACGTGAAAACGTCTTTCCGCTCGTCGGTCGACTTTCTTATGTGACAAAATACCGTCAGATTTGAATCGCTAGTAACTACGAGACTAATAATGTGAAAAAATGGTTGACCCCACAATGGATAGATCATATCTTCAAGAGTTTGTCGCATAGTATTTGTTTGCACTTGGGTCACTCGTTTTAGTAAGGTGACCAACTTTAGCTCGAACATTCGCTGCAACAAAAGGAGGACGTAAATAAATTGACGCTAAAAATATCATAAATAAAAGAAACATTTATTCAACATTCATTGTAACAATAATACAGAATACACTATATCATAAATGCATAACAAATATATTTGTAGCATAATTTCCTGTGCAATTTTGGAGGAAGGACAGAACTTTACAGGGGGACGGTTGGTCAGCTTAATTTTAGGGATTACATTGAAAACATTACAAATTTTATGTTTACACACTTCTCAGATAATTTTTTATTTTAAACTGGTCTTATCTAGACGGCTGCTTTTTCCATACTGACTGATAATTGCAATTCAATATCATTGCAGACACGGTGTGCTATCCGTTTTTTTGGCTTTGCAATCCGTCTCGAATGGGTTAAGAGGGTAATTATTGAAATTAGGTTGTAATTGGGTAAAGTAAATTAATTAATTTTTTTTATTTCAAAAGAACAGAAACAATGTAAGCATAAAACACGAAAACAATATAAAATGACTAAAGAATTAACAATGACTTGAAAAAATTAATAAAAGTGCCACTATTTCAACTGAAATATTTACATTTGTAATATAAAACTGTAAAAACAATATGAAAATCAAAACACAATTAAAATTGAGATATAAAAAGCAAGAAGTCAATTTCATAGTCATTAAATTGCAACGGTCGAGCATATCTCTGAAATACTAATACCAGATTCAATACTAATAGCAGCTATTAACGCCTCGAATTCCAAACGATAACTAACAGTTCGTCGAAAGAAGTTGGAAGAATAGCCAAGGTCGTGCTTTTCTAACACCACCTGGTAAAAAGATATGAAAGGAAATTCTTCTCTAATGCATTTCTCGCAGAAGAGCACCCGCTGGAAGATTAAACTTATTTTACTGTTCGATGATAAAGGATCACACTGATGCGAAAAGGTAGGCAGAAGATGGAGTTAAAACTGACAATTTTTAGCCCCCAAATTTGTAATTAAAAACGCGTTTTAACCTACCTTATTTTTCTATTTAAATTCGAGTATTAGAATAACTGCCACTACGGCTGGATGATGTTCGGATACAACCGGCTGTAGCGTGCGAAACTTTCTTTTCGAAACAACTATAAAAACTCGCCGCGATGTTTTAACGTTCTCTTTTGCACGATGTACTTCTTACCTGTCAACACGCGCTGCCTTTGCGCGTCAGTTTTCATCCATGGCCATGGAGTGGATTTTACTTTTGAAGATCTTACTATTATCAGCTTAAATTAATACTTCTAAATTCAAATAAATTGTTTTGGATTATCTACCACTGCCTGCTCATTTTAAGATGTTTGTTTACACCTCACCTGAAGAAATATCTTTTCATATATATATACATATATTATACTATATATGTTTATAGTATGAAATATAAATAAAATTCAAAAACCAAATCAAAAATGTTATAACTAATAAAAACCAAAAGCACTACTAAAAACTATGTCAGTAAATGTTATAAAACCCTATAAAATTAAATCTATTCAAAATGAAAGAAAATTACCTTAACTATAAACGCAGACTTATCATTTCGATATAAAATATTACCTTTACAATTATAATATCGCTAAAAAGTGATGAAAAAGACAATCCGATATTTAAATCCAACAATTATATGGACTTACAGAATTGGGGACCTACACATCGTGTTAATCAATGTTTTATGGTACCAACCCTCCGAAGTCAAATTGTTGAATGAAAAGGAAGCGAGTATTTCCCGAATTATTTCAAAATCAGAGGATAAATGAAAAAAATACTATTCTAGATAGAACTTGGGCCATAATATTTGCTTATTTAATTATTTACTCTTTTAATCTCTAGATCCAGAAAATTTGTAAATAAAGTATTGTTATTAGTTTTCGATAATTTCAAATAAGCATGATAGAAATAAATTTGTCATTTGAAGTCTAATTCCATAACAAAAGTTATTAAGTCATCTGCATATAACATATGATCTATTTTTAGTTTCTTTTCATTATAATGCAGGTAAATATTAACCAAACTACAGGGTGTCCAGAAAAGGACTCCCTGATTTCAAAATTAAATATCTCGAAAACAAAGATCGATAGAAGAATGCAGTAAACGGTATATTTATTGTGAAAGCTGTAAGAATTTTATACAGCAGTTTGAAATAATAGTTACAAAAGCTGCAAATAGATGGCGCTGTAATCGCCATACGTAATGCCTAGTATAAATAGTGATCGGAAGCCCAGAGCAATCAGTTCCTCTATTGAAGCGTGAAAGGAGGTTAGCGTACCGAAGGAAGAGATTAAAACCGGGTACTCCATTGAACAACGCGTTTTTCTGGTGCTAGAGTACCACAGGTTAAAAGAGAGTCCTACGGCAACAAGGCGCAGTTTTCAAGCACGATTTAATGTTCCAAAAGGACCCGATGCGAAAACCATTCGTACGCTCTTCGCCAAATTTCAACGAACAGGCAGCGTAACTGATGATCTAGTGGGGAATGTTGGCCGCCAGCAAACTGCAGTTACGCCTGAAAATGTCGCCACAGTTTCTGGAATTATTCAGCAAAATCCAATGTCATCCGTCCGTAGAATTGCATCTGAGACTGGTTTGAAGCGTTCCAGCACGCAGAAAATACTGAGAAAGAGCCTACACATGTTTCCATTCAAAATTCAAACTCACCAGGCCATACCCGTACGAGCTGTGCAACAAAGGGTTGACTTTGCTAATCAGATGCTCACAATGATTGATAGTGAAGGATTTGATGTTGGCTGCATCTGGTTTACAGATGAAGCACACTTCCACCTGAATGGAATCGTGAATAAACAGAACTGACGATTTTGGGGTTCCGAAAATCCATATTGGTGTGAAGCGAAACCCCTGTATTCTCCTAAAGTTACTGTGTGGGCTGCAGTATGCAGCAGAGGCATTATTGGCCCTTTTTTCATTCGAGAAACGGTCACTAGTGAACGTTACGTTGCAATTTTGGAACAATTTGTCGCCACACAGCAAGTGTTAGAGGATCGACCACGTACTGAATGGTTTATGCAAGATGGAGCCCGACCACATCGTACCGAACAAGTGTTTCGCTTTCTTGATGAATACTTCGGAAATCGAGTCATTGCTTTGGAATATCCCAAATTTACTGGTGCAGGCATGGATTGGCCTCCATATTCGCCGGATTTGACTCCCTGTGACTATTTTTTGTGGGGAACATTGAAAGACATTGTCTACCCGAAGCATCCCGCCACGCTGGACGAGCTTGAATCGGCGATCTGTGAGGTATGTGAATCCATTTCTGTTGAGACAGTACGAAATGTGATGGCAAATTTCATTCTTCGTTTGCGCCACCTCTGTTGTGCCAATGGTGAGCATTTTGAAAACATTGTGATGTGATTTTTTGCAAAGAATGTTTTCATACGATTATTTCATTTATGTATGCTGATATAAGCTGTACAGCGTACAGCGCCATTTGTTAGCAGCTTTTGTAAATATTATTTCAAACTGCTGTATAAAATTCTTACAGCTTTCACAATAAACATACCGTTTACTGCATTCCTCTATCGATCTTTGTTTTCGAGATATTTAATTTTGAAATCAGGGAGTCCTTTTCTGGACACCCTGTATTACTGGTAGTTCTGTGAACAGTAGACCTCACTCCCCTCAAATAAAAAAAAATCTAAGATTTTCTCTTCATTGCATTTTTTATAAGCTTAACAAAAGTTATTCATTGAGAAGACAGCATTCTTTGTAGAGACATCATACTTTGATTCTCGAGCAGATACACTTGTATACAAAAGTTTAGCACAATTCTTAAGGAGCGACAAATTTGGAAATAATATGGATACAATGGTTCGCAATCAGTTGCGGAATGCCGTGGGACATACAGTAATCGGAGCTCACATTTTACAGTGAAAATGTTGTCACGATGGCATTTGGTGGGGGTGCGACCAGAAAGTGATGAAGATGAAAAGGGATTTCGACTCATCCCGTTTCACAGAAACCTCATAACGAGATGAAACTTTTATCAATGGTTTCGTTTGATGTGCATAATATTTACATGCATTTTCGTAAAAATAGAACGAATATTCAGGAAAATATGAAGGTTAAATATAAATCTTGTTGATAGCTGTTTTTCCTCTTTAGTTCCAACTAATCTTGTTTTTCTCTTTTCGTGAAAGGTTCTTCGGTAATTCTACAAAACTGTTCATATTACAATGTAAGGCTCAAATTATTTTTAAAGTTTATTTTGGTAATAAAAGCGTGAGTGACAACGTAACATTAAGATTACGACATCAGAGTTGTAAATAAACACAATTCGCTTATAGCTATGTATCGTTATCCACATTTGGCTAAATAAATGTTATCTACTTTTATAATCTTTAGCTCTCTTTTAGTTCTAAATTTATATTTAAACTCATTCACCATTTAAACCACTTCTTTTATACTTTATATGGAGCAGTCGGTAGGATTTTGTGTAGCTAAGGCAATTTGCCACTTTTCTTCAGCCATGTCGCCGATAATCATTGAAATGAGGTCAGATTGGGGTATAGTAAAAGGAACTTTTCCCAAGAGAGCGTCTTTTGCATAAATATAATCTACTAAGCTTTCGTTCCTCTTAAGTTTACGATCACTTTGATGTGCTTAAAATTCTTTTATTGTAATGCATCTTTTAATCTTGATTTTATAGCACCTTTCCACTCAGACCAGTCATTATAACTGTAACCCTGAGTTATTTGCCAATTTTTAGTTGATCCGGCAAGACGTGAGATCGCATTTGTCAATTTGAATTCATTTGTCCAGTTTGCTAGCATTGAAATTCTTTTAACTTCTTTTATCCACTCAGACACTTTATCCATTATATTTCTTTGAAATATTTGAATAGAATTTGTCGTATCGTTAGTTGATGTAATTTGTATTACATTTGTGGAATTTATTTGTCGTTCTAATAATTGTTTTTGGGATTCCATTAAAGTTGTGAGAAATGAAACGATATTTGAATCAAATTTTGAAGAAGGTTTTGGAAGTTGGCGATTTTTTTAATCCTTCAACTTGCAGCTGTTGGATTTCTTTCAATAAATCAGCGCTGTTCGGAAATGTTTCACAAATTTCATATTGCCTTTCTAATTCAGCAGCATCTCTAGCTCTTTTACTTCGCTTGTCTTTAGGAGACGTATCGAAATATTTTGAAGAAGATGGCACCAAAAAATCACAGAGAAAAATTCAATCCTTAAATTGGTTATTTGAAAAAAATCGAGAAAATTGCAGTATTAAATAGGCATCAAGTTAAAGTAAATTTTCCAACATACTTCGTTAAAACTAAGAAGATGGAACTCAAAATACCTTGGCGATAAATATTAAAATTTGGCAAATTATATATATATATATATATATATATATATTAATAAAAGGAAACATAGAAAGAAAACATTAAAAACACGTTGTAAAAGAAAAACCAAAGTAATAATAAAAAGGAACAAAAACGCCAACATCCGGGACGCGTCATCAGCAAGGGAAATCCCGAACGGGCGCAAGCATAAAATTCGGTGTTTTCTGAACACAAAACTCTAGCAATAATGCCAAAAAGAGTTTGTTTCCCCGGAACACCGAAACAAAAACCAAATATATATATATTTGGTATTTTTGTAATTATATATATATATATATATAATATAATATAAAATTACAAAACGCACTAATTAAGCGAAAGGCTGTCGTTTCTCAAGAGATGAATTTATAAGGCAGGCGAAATTACCTTGACGAAAACAGTCTGATAATTCCATTTAGGCTTAACAATTACAAGAGAATTTTTAAAGTTCTTTAAATTGCCGACTACTACCTTACCTTATATGAATAAGGTATAAAAAATGGTTTAGGTGGTGAATGAGTTTTAAATATAAATTTGGAACTAAAAGGTAGCTAGAGATTATAAAGATAGATAACATTTATTTAGCGAAATGCGGATAACGATACATAGCGATAAGCGGACTGTGTTTATTTACAACTCTGATGTCATAATCTTAATGTTCTGTTGCCAATCGCCCTTTTATTACCAATTAATATAATAATTATATATAATTAAAGTAATTATTTTATTACCGAACTGAAATAAATAAAAATTAAACAAATGTACCGTTTTATATTGCTTCAAGAAATTTTTCTGCCAAATTTGAAGGAAATCGAACAACGCATTTGGGCGTAATCGCGTAACAAACGAATATAAAACATAGACTTTGCTTCTCTCAGTCAATTAACCAATCCCTCATGTGGTAAACTTTTAATAATTTAATATAAATCTAATACATATTGCCAGAGAAAATATGTACATTTTTTGAATATTTCGATATGAAATGAAAATCAGTAAACTTAGCCTTATTGTCTCCATAAATCCAAAGTTGAAACTTAGAATAATGAAGAATCATTGAGATTCCCGACAAAATGATATTTTGTTTCTACTCTTTCCCTTAATCCACACTTCCTAATTTTCCGAGACTGCTTACTCAAGGACAACTCTCTTGAATGAAAGACGCAAGTTTTCAGCTTACATAACCCGAAAGCAATTCAAAGGTCAGTTCCTTTTTGGTTATCAATCAGTAGACAAGCCGCTGTCGATTTTCAAAGATTTGATTTGATGTAGTTTACTTCCCCAAACATATGGTGAGAGATCAAGAATTAGTTAAAGAGATTGTTAAAAAACTGTCACACGTCATAAATTGTAAAATTGTGAAAACCAGCGGGAGTGTTCTCCCCTAAACTTTCTCGTATACTTCCCCCAAAAGGTGGCGTTTCTCCTTCCCCCGCGAGGCTAAAAAAATTCGAACCTACTGTTATCCAGAATCCAATGACTATCGGAAGGTTTTTCATTATAGTGATTGAAAAATATCTAGGTAAAGAATTCAAAGAGATGTGTACCGATTAAAACGCATCTATCGCACACTGCTAGGTTTCACTCTTGCCATCTCAAGGACAAACTGACGTAATTCGCTCCTTTCGTGAGCACAGACGATTACTTCCTTACGCATGCGCGCGGATTGGTTTCAATGGTAAATTATACAGGCCGGCTGACAGTCAATCCTTTGACGGATTTGGTCCAAAATTTTATACGGACCTACATTTATGACGATAAAACCGTGTACCAAATTTTATCCATCTAGCTATTCAAGTTTTTGAGTTATAGTGTTCACATGACTTCGGACATACAGACAGACAGACTTCCCGTTGACGGATTTTGTCCAAAATTTGATAGAAACCTACAAATTATGTTTAAAGACCACATACCAAATTCATCCCCGTAGCTCTCATAGTTTTCGAGTTATCGTGTTCACAGACAGACATAATTTCAAAATTGTGTTTTTCGGACTCGGGGAGGTCTAAAACGTGGAGATTCGTCAAAATCTCGAGTTCATATTTTTTGACGATTACAATACTTTAGCTTTGTATACTTCGTATACGAGAAAGTAAAAAGGTTTCGGGAGGAAACTTTAAAAGACTGTATAAAAATTCAGATAAAATAGTAAAATTCAATCATTTTAAAAAAAGTAAAAAGTTATGGGTGAGGAACTTAATGAAAAATATCTCTAAGAGTGATGCAAGAAGAATGAAAACAGCAGGTGCATTGTTGATAGCAAATTTTGAATTTTAAAAGAAAACATTGGACTTGCATATTTTCATAGGAGGTGAAAGAATGTTTTACGGTTATTGCAAACCTCCATACTTAATTTTATTAACCGGTATGATTTAACTTTAATATTTCGGCTGTTTGGAAAGAAGAAATACAGTCCAACCCCGATTAATCGAACGAAAGGGGAAAGTCTTTTCAAATAACGATTTTTTCGGTTATGCCATGAACATCTATTGCTATTTTGTATCTAATTACGTCATGTAATTCTGAAATGTTTTGAGAGTAAAACGAATTCAAAACTCTATTTGTAGGCTACATTTATGTTCTTTATTAAATTTAACCCTCCGTCGGGGCCAATATTCGCACCGTCGAGTTCGGGCGCAACGCGCCTGACAGACACAGGTAAACAATATTATAATTAATATTGTTAATACCCATTAATTTTAATTTAGCATTCTAAAATTAATACTGATCTTCTTGGGGAGGCTGAAAGGAAAAAAGTGGGAATATCGTTGCAAAAAAGTCTCGCCTTTGCGATTATTCCCGTGCAGTACAGTACAACCTTTTTGGATTTGCGATTCCAGAGGCATTTCGGAAAACTCGGGTTTCGGTTAACCGGGGCTTGACTGTACATTTAAACTTGATTGAATCGTTGCCTGCAGAACCACGTGAGTCAATTTTTTAAATTGCGTTTATACCGTTTTCACATTCTAAAGGGGTATTTACATAATGAGTGAAGTCATTTGAAGTCACATAATAGGTATATAAATTCTACCATGTAAAAAAAAATGATTGTTGATTTAGAAATTTAATTAACTTTCTTTAAAGCTCCCAGCATTTTAATATTATTGACACATGTTAATTTTTGCACTCAACGATTCAATTGCCTAAATGTTTTTCAAATTAAAAATTAAATTTTCGAACAATTGGCTATTTAAACTCAATATCAAAGTATGTGAGAGAAAAACATTATCATAAATTAAATTTCTATATCAGTAATAACTTTTGCTTTATTTTTTCATACGAAATATTTTAGTTTGAAATGCAATAAATTGTACACAAATATTTAAGATAATAATATCATTTAGTCAAATTCTATCTTCGTCTTCGATTACTTTAATTTGACCTTCTTTTCTGGATGACATATTCGAACATTCCTTCTGTTTGAACCAGTAACGAGTAACCTGGCTGAGACATTTCGAATCGGCAGGTATGAGATTTTTATTCCAACCTAAAATAAGATTTAAAAAGCAGCATAAAAATCACAATATAAAACTAATATTAACACAACAATATATAAGTTGAAATTAAATAACTTTCTACACGCTTATATTTAACTGCTTTCATGTTTATAAAGTTAGAATTTTGGAATCGATTTTTCACTCATTTCTTGATACACAAGAGTTCTGAAATTTTGTCCAGTAGTGTCAGAACTTAATTATTTGCTAATTGATTAATTTTAATAACATTTTTATTCCGTGTAGGCGTCGCCATTTTGTAGTGAGTTTCAGAAAAAAAAACTGTCAAATTATTCCATAATATTTATAATAATGAATTATAAAACACAGTAAAGATTGAAAAGTAGTAAGGTAAAGAAAATTTTTAAAAATTACTTTAGATGCATGCTTTTATTAATGCATCCAAAACTAGAATTTTTTAAATCAGATGTCTGGTGGTCAAAGCGAAATCGTATATGTGTGATGCACAATGGAAAAAAAACTGCAAAAATTAAGCCAAATTGAATGTCTTAAGCAACAAAATTCTTAAACATTCATTAGAAATTAAAATATATTATAAATGTGATTAATATTCGAATTTATTTAGAATATTTATATCAGCGTTTCTCACTATTACAATCAATTTATTGATTTTCTACTTTTTAATACACTAATAAAAGAATGATTACAAAATCTTATTTCATTGTCTTAATCAAATCTTTCTTGTCTTTCAAATCTTATTTATTTTTCATAATCTGGAACATTTATTACAAAAATTGCAGTAAAAAGAAATTTAGAAAAGCATTCTTAAGGGTTTTATAAGTATTGTTCTTTTATAAACCAATACTTAGAATGTTGATATAATATACTTACCAATACTTAGAATAATGATATTAACTTGAATCAAAGTATGGAAACTGCCGGAATTTTTTTTTCTGCTTCGTTTTATCATGTTCTTTTCAAAGCACTAAAATTTAACTCAATTCTCAGCATATAGGCTAATTCGTAAGTGAAATTGTTATGATACAAATATGAATGAAATGCAGTTTTATATAGATATCCATATAAAAAGTTTAAAATAATAATATAAACTATGAAATATTTTTTTAAAAATTTGTTCTCAAGTCGTTAAAAATTGAAAAAAATCTCATTAAAATTGTTAAAGCTTCTACAAGAAACTTTAAGAACTCTTTTCTTTATTGACCCTTATTTGCTTTGCGAAATACTGAAAGGTAAACATTTTAATTTATATCATTATTTTTAAAGAAAAGAAAATATTTTACAGCATATGTGAAAAGTGTTGCAACGGCATTTTTTAAATTTGCAGAATTCGAAGAATTTTATATAATTTTATTTTACCTGTAATTAGCACCAAAGAAAGAGCTATGAAAATTGTGGAGAAGATTCCGAGAAAACTAAGCCAAAAGGGAGCAATCTTGTACAGAAACAAAATTTCACTGGAAAAAAAAGATAATTACTATACACATACTATTTTTCTCTCTCATCAATTGCATAAAAATGAAATTAAGGAAACTCAATGTTATTTCTGTGAATGTTTTCTGCAAGAAAACTAATATCAATTTAAATAAAAAAAAAGTGAAAATTCATAAATACTTTGTTCACTAATAAAATATAAACTACGGAATAGATTTGCTTCAAATTTATATCGGAAATACTATGGAGCATAAGATGGTTTGGTTTAGTTTAGTTATATTATCGTCCCGTTTTGACGCAACACGACGGCTATTTTGGGACGGACCTCTTAATTATGAACCGCGGTCAGATGACGAGGGCGGCACCTGAGCTGGCATCCCCCTCTCCAAATTTCCGCATCACATTTATACTGCTTTTTCTGTCTTTATTTGTTTGTTTCTTTTTCAATGTTGGAACTTTAATAGTGGCAACTATTTATTTACAACTGATACACAAGAGATACTTGTTCAAGTCTTGCTGTCCTTCAGTGTAGTCACCAGCATTGTGTACAAACCGTTGCCAACGATGTGGAAGTTGTAGGATACCTTTAGCAGCGCCTGTTGTGTTGATAGTTCGAACGGTGAAGCCTGAAGAATCTCTGGAACAGTTCTGAAGCGAATTCCGCGAAGTGGTTCCTTCATCTTACGAATCAAGCAACAGTCACAAGGGCTTAAGTCCGGGAAGTATGGTGGATGGTACAGCACTTCCCAGCCTCATCGATGGAACATATGAGCCACAGCTTGCGCTGCATGCGGCCGAGCATTGTCCTGCAAAATGATGGGTGGGTTCTGCAGAAAGTGCCTCCCAGGCGTTACTTCAGAATGTGAAGCACAGTCGTATGCGCTAACCCTGTCTCTCGGGCCAGCTCACGAATCGTATGGCGTCGATCACTGTCCACTACCGCTGCAAGTACTTCTTCTTCACTGACACTAGGAAAACCTAGCCGACGCATGTCTGCCACATTTTGGCGTCCCTCGTTGGAGGCTTTTATCCACCTTGCCACTGTTCTGTAAGGCAATGCAGATTTCCAGCAAGCCTCTTTAAGACCTTGATGACACTGCCGTGCTGTGCTTTAGGACCTATGGTACATTCAATCTTTTTCCAACTCCGTTGTTCCTGTTTCGAAAACATAGTGACAACACTACATTAGACCGCCAGCTAGCAAGATGTTCTGTTATTCTCGTCAGTGCGCATGAGCGTGATGCGGGAAGGGAGAGTCCATTTGCTCTGAGGTAAGGTAGGTATGTAACTAATGTGTGGTATAAGCGACATTATTTGTTTCCGTTGCATGGCGTCTCTACAGCAGTGTTGCCGCTATTAAAGTTCCAACCCTCTTATATTTTTACTGTTCCTTGCTTGCCGATCACTTTAAATTTTTTGCGTTAGGGAAGTTTTTATATTTTATATGAAAAGAAAGAGCCTTCATTTTGTCATTCGTTATTTTGTGAGTATCATTCGCCACACTTGGTGGTTGAGT
The DNA here is from genome assembly GCA_013235015.1 of Araneus ventricosus. NCBI lineage: Eukaryota > Metazoa > Arthropoda > Arachnida > Araneae > Araneidae > Araneus > Araneus ventricosus. Next base: position 2,478 of record BGPR01028278.1, on the reverse strand, counting down.
ACATGTAAATCAAGCTATTCTCTCCCCACCGAGGTGGGTCGTACCATGTTTATACTCCCAGCTCTCTTGCATTTACATGTCCTGCCCCTGTTCCTGGAATGCCTGTATCATTTTATTGTACCTAATAAATCCCGTCCTCCACTTGCTGGTGGGGCGGCTCTCTCCCCGCTGGTCCTCTCCTGGCTTTACACCCTTCTTGGGTAGGCCAGGCCAGTGTGGGTATTTGTGCACCACACAAACAAGAGAACATTTGGTCCCCTACGTATGATTTAACCAGCAACAGGCCCACATGCACGGCGGACATTCAGTGGAATCGGGTCTCGAATCCAGAACCCTCCCGCAATAAAGCCGAAATCTTACCACTAGGTTACCGAAGCCTATGGAGCATAAGGAAGATTTTAGTGAAGGTTTCGTGAAAATTATTTAAATAATTAATTTTAATTGATGAAAAACTATGTTTCAACTTATGGAAAGGATTATTTTGAATGTTGTCAGTCCTATTGAATGGAAATATTATAGATATTTTGAATCATTTTTTTTTATTTTTTACTTGCCTCCTACTCAATGCTTAGTCATATTTTGTATCCTTCTTTCTAAATGTATTAATAACTTCAGATTTCGGAATACTTTTCAGAATACTTTTTTTAAAAAAAATCGCTTGGTATAGTCTAGTTTTTTGAGAAAATGCAAAATTTAAAAACTCTTCAACTGACAATTCTAAGTTGCTTGATGGCGGAACGAAAAATTTGTAAACAGGAAATCGCTTGTTTTAATATAAAAACGAATGACTCAATGTATACACGTTCGCCTTCTGTAGATTGTTGGTTTTGTAATTTTATAGGTTGGCTATTGGCCTAGAGATGTGAGGCCATGTTTCGTTTCGACCCTTCGGCATTTCGTCTATTCGTCTGTAATGTGTTAATTACGCAATTACGATCTAATGCATTGTCGAATTTGGCATGAATATTCCTTGAAGTCATTAAAAACGACGAATGTGTAAGGGTTTTTATTTCTGATTCCGTTTTAAGATGATGACCGTTTTAATGACTTCAATGCTTGATGAGTCAATGGCGGGTGTGGCACCATTGAAAAAATCGAGACACTTCGGTAATGGTGAGACATTTAATTGCAATTTTGTTAATGGTGATAAAAACCAAATATTTAATTTCAAGTGCCAAGGACACATTAACAGATTTCAAATTTAAATGACCGAATTACACTTCTTAAGAGAGAAATCGATGAAGATTTGTTATGTTTTACCGTTGAATGAACTGTTCCAATGTTTTTTTTTTGGGGGGGGCAACATATCGAACCTCAATTGTAAATGAATGTCAATGAAACACTTATCAGCTACGGTCAACTGTTTTTATTACTGACTGATAATAGCTGTACTTGCAGTATCAGCTTTCACATTACACAGGAATTTTTGACCACTTTCAGAATAAATGCATTTTTTTTATAGAAATCTAATTTTAATGTTCTAAATGTTTGCCCGTACGCTTACGGTTTATTAGTCACTATAATTTTTCACTAAAAAGACTCCAAACAAGTTTTCTCTAACTTGAACCACACTTCTCTGATTGACTCAATCGCTTATTTTCTGTATTCTCTCTGTACAGTAATCATATACATGCTACAGATGTAAAAAAAAAATCGAGGTATATTTAGTATTGTTTCTTCTAAGTGACAAATTTTTTTGTTGGCTTTTCTTTTTCATTTGCAAGCGTTTTTAAAACTTTTGCTTCTTATTTTGTTTATCTCCATTGTGTTGTTTTGAGATCATCGACGGAACGAATGAAACTTTCCGTTCTGTCAATTTAGTTATTTGAAAAATTTAATACTATGTTCTCTAACTGACTCCAATAATTTTTCACTGACTTCAGCAGTCAGCTGATTTAAGTTCAGTAATTTTCTAGATATTATGAAAGCGTTTTCACAGATTATTATTTTTACGTTTTCATCTAGCAGTGTTGCTTAGTTTCTGTGTTAAGTAAAATCTTACAACTGTGATGAAAGAAAAAAACAAAAACATTATCCGCTTGGATTAATTCCTTTCTTAAACTTATTTTTAAATTCAAAAAATAAGCTCTAAAAATTCGCCAAATGTAATAAACTTTACGGGGATACATGTCAACTTTTCAGTTTTTACGACGCGCTCACTAAAACTATACAGGCAGAGAGACGCTGTACTCTATGGATATAAATACTTGAGGTTGAACCTTCTTTGTTTAACCTTTTCGGCCCTAATGAGCATATACGCCGAGAAGACTAGATGTAATAAACTTTACGGGGATACTTGTGAACTTTTCAGTTTTTACGACGCGCTCACTAAAACTATACAGGTAGAGAGACGCTGTACTCAATGGATATAGATACTTCAGGTTGAATCTTCTTTGTTTAACTCTTTCGGCCCTAATGAGCATATACGTCCCGGAGACTAGATGTAATAAACTTTACGGGGATACTTGTGAACTTTTC
>BGPR01028277.1:0-20078 GCA_013235015.1 Araneus ventricosus | reverse complement strand
CTTATTAAGCTTTCTGCTTAACGACAATCACACCTGGTGTGCAATTCTTTAATAGTAATTATTTATTTAAAGCGTGGCGCTTTACTTTACAATCTTTCCCGAGTATATTCAAAATTCAAAAAAATTACCGCTGTCTCGAAAACGACTTTTTTTTAAAAATCACTGTCTGGTACTGACGTACAAATCGGTCTTCAATATTCCCCTAACGCTGACGCGTTAAAACTATTACAACTTTCCTAACACTGATGTGTCTGCAACAAAACCCTTGGCACTGACGTGCAAGTTTTTCTTTCACAAATATTCCTCTGAAACGCTGGCGCGTCGAATATTGTGACAAATTTAATAACACTAATGTGTTCTCAACAAAATTTCTAGCACTGACGTGCACGTTTTCGAGACACTGATAAAAGCAATTTCAGTTCAATGGGAAAAGCATTTAGAAAACAAAAGTGAGCTCTTACCTCTAATTTTTTGTAGACGATGCTGTAATCCTTGTAGAATTCCTTGGTTCATCCTATCGACTACGCCAGTCAACTTTCTCCCGTTACCCGTCGTCTGCTGATAGTAAACACCCCCGCCTCCATTCTCCCGCTAGCTAGATAGTGTGTGATGTTCTTTAGTGATGAATAAATAGGCAGGCTGTCTACTAAAAGATATATTCTAAAACATTATTTACATATATATACACATCCGTAGATAACACACACATAGGTTTGAAAGAAAGTAACAGAAAAAGGATTAAACGCAAACAACAGTTTACGGTTTTCAGTTCATCTCGACATCAAGAACAAAGCAACCATCTCTCGACGACCACAGCCCTTTTTCTGTCTGTCCCCCTTATCTTCCTCCTTCCTCGCCCCCACTCTTCTGAAAATCACGTGACTTGTCATTTCGGGACGAGTCAATGAACTCCACCGCTGGGGGGAATTACAGGATCCTTACACGCCCTCCCTAGGAGAAGCACATTGTCACCTCAGAGACAATGCTGCTGCTTGAAAGTGTCACGAGTTGCTCATCATCAGACAACCATCTCACAGAGTAAGGGAGTGTCCTGAAACGAAGAAAATTTCCCAAGCAGTACTTGGTCGCAAACAGTTGAAAGAATAGATAGAGGTGGGAGAGCAATTGATATGCAATTCCCAAAGAAGAGAAATAGAAGTTAACACAATACAAATTCGAAATAAAACATACTGAGTAAGTATATATAAAAACAATACATGATTACAACATAAAAGTAAATAAAAAGTTTAAAAAAAATAACAAGATTCAGAACAGATGGATAGATGATTCCGTACACTTCTGGAAATATATATACATATTAATTACTTTACTGGTAATCTGGACAAAGAGTCTGCATTACCGTGCATGCTTCCCTTACGATATGATATTGTTACATCGTATCTTTGTAAGGCTAAGGACCATCGTGTGAGCTTTGCACTATGAGGAGTTTGTTGAGTGAGATACGTTAGAGGGTTGTGATCAGAGATGACTTGAATACGTGCGCCGAATATCCAAGTGTCGTATTTCTTCAAAGCTTCCAGCACGGCATAAGCTTCTCTTTCGATAGTAGCCCATTTCATTTGAGTGGGAGTCAGTTTCTTGCTGAAAAACGCAATTGGTTTCTCATTTCCGTCATCGCCAGTCTGAGCTAAACATGCGCCAATAGCTGTTGCTGAGGCATCTGTGTATAACTGAAATGATTTATCTAGTTGCGGAGTGTACAAGGAAGGCATCCTGGTTAATTCCCTTTTCAAGGCTTGGAAGGCTAGTTCCGCTTCTTCATTCCATGGGATTTTGTTGGGAACGTTTTTCTTGGTGAGATCTGTCAATGGTAACAATAGTGAAGAGAAATTCGGAATATAATCCCTATAATAATTTGCTAGTCCTAACAAGCTCCTCACTTCCCTCTTGGTGGTGGGTTGTGATAACCTCTTTATTGTTTCGATTTTTTCAGGATCTGGAGAATGTCTTCCGAATCCGACCACATGGCCAAGAAATTTCACTTCTTTCTTGCCAAATTCGCACTTCTCCAAGTTCACAGTGAGGTTAGAATCTTGAAGCGTTTGGAACACTTCCCTGATGTGTTTCTTATGCTCCTCCCAGCTTTCGGAAAAGATGGCAACATCATCAATATAGGCTCTTCGGTACCTGAAAGACAGTTCGAGACCCCTAATCCGTTTTTCTCCCCCGCCCTTCCCTCGAACATCCAGTTTTTATTCACCCCTTTAGGGGGTGGATGAAGTGGTGAAGCTCCACCTATCTTTTCCTTCACTGGATAATGGTACTCTGGTTGACCAACAGCTCCCTTCCTAGTGGTCAACCCCGATTATGAGAAGGTTCTTGAGGTTTCGCCACCACCGGCCTATTCAGGAATGATACCAAAGGGTACCGCTAATGTGTTCGCTGACAGTGATGGATTCCTCCGCATTGTGGCGGTCCTCTGTGTGAAGTCCTTTCTCTTGCCTCCGCCTCGTTAGCGATGTCCAAGTGCAACTGTCCTGCTGTTTACCGCCAATATCAAAAGGGGCGGCACTCTTTTTCTCATGGGAACGTTGCTCGCGGGAAGGAAACTTTACAGCGTTCTCGAATGATAACGTCGCTTTTGTAATTCGAAGCTTCGTCGGAAACTCAAAGGAGCAAGTATTGGTTTTTCTCTTTGATTGACAGAATCGCGGTAATTGTATAAAAAAAGAGTAGTCGCAGTAAAGATCCCATATTGTGATCGCACCGAAACTGCGACGTCGAAGGATGACTTCTGTGGTTGATTACTACTGATTGTGAATGTGACCCGTGAACTCAAGTCCCAACATTTCTTTTTACAAGAATTTTTGCTGGCGCCATCTGTTGACAATACAGAGAACTAAACATTAAAACTTAATAGAAAGTAGTAGCCCTTTCAAGGGCCATTTTTTTCTAGTAATGGTGTAATAAAATAACTTTGGGGTTGAGGTTAATTTAAGAAAAGTAATTCATTTAGTTTATTGGATGACATTATTTTTTGTTAATTAATTCTAGTAATAATGATTAATTAAAAAGTCAAGACACTTTGTTATGGCTTGAGATAAGAAATTGGAACGCCTAGGATTTCCTTTCATCGAAAAATTTGTTGAGAACTTTAAAATAGCCTACCTTATACGTTTAAAAATTGATGAATTAGGCGGGAAGTATACTTCCCACCGCCTTTGAAAGGGTTAAACAATAAGTAGAAGTATCCCAGATAGCAGGTACAAATGCAGCAAGTTGGATTTTTACTTGATATTATCTTGTCATGGCTAATTTGACGCGTCGATGTTGTAGCAAAACTGCTGCAAACTAGCAAGGCAGAATCGCCACCCTCGCTTGCAAAACAAGTTTGCTATGAAGATGTCATGACGAATTTCGCACCACGATTGCAAAACAAGTTTGCTGCAAAGATGATAGCACACTTAGAGATAATCTTTGTCTCTGTTTTAAAAAACATCCGATTTTTTTATAGCATCTCCTAGACCGTCCTTCTTTTTATTAATTCAATAAATCAATGATAATTTGTGAAAAAACTAACTTTTTTATAAAAAAAAAGATTTTGAAACATTTTCCATCTTTTTACTAGAACTCGCACTTTAAAGAAAACTATATCGCCTTTTTCTTAATGTTGAAATTTTAACGTTTATAAACAAAATTAAACATAAAAAAAAGTCAATGTTTGTTGAAAAATAATAACTTACATTTTGTCCCATTTTAAAAGTAATTACTTTTGAGCTCTAATTTCATAATTTATTCTACTCGCAAAAAGTAGTTATTAGCGAAAATCGTTCTCTCTTTGACTTCAAATCGTATTCTCAATTCAAAATTTAAAAAATTAATGAAATCAAGAAAACAGCTTAAAATAAATCGTATAGATGAAGGTGTATTAGCGCAATCTATCTTCTCCTTCCCAGAGTCTAGCTGGCCGAGTGGTTTAGGAAGCGGTAGGTCGCGGGTTCTAATCCGATGCTGTGTTCGTACTCTGTTTTTGCTATAGTTTGACGTGACATGCTTGTGGCAAATTTGATGCGTGGTGACTATCTCGTTTGCGTTAACGTGCTACAAACTTGTTTCAAGTTTGCACTCTTGTCGTGTCAAATTTGTTGCAAGCTTGCAGATTTGCAGAGCTAGATTGCTGCAAACTAAAATTGCTATCTGGGATTGACAGTTTTTTTATTTGAATTTGTTAGAACACTTTACTTATATTTAATAAGACTTTTTGGTGATTGAAATAACAGTTATTTGGAATAGATATTTAATAATAGCAATAACAAAAATATTTGTTACTCAAAAAATCGTGTATTATACGTCCCTACTTGTGACAAGTTTGATGCGTGGTGACTAATTCGTTCTTTTACAAGCTTGTACTCTTACCGTGTCAACCTTGTTGCAAGCTTGCAGATTTGCAGAGCAAGATTGCTGCAACTTTGCTGCAAACTAAAATTACTATCTGGGTTGTTGTGACGTGCGTTCTCGAATCATAACGACGCTTTTGTAATTCGAAGCTTCGTCGGGAATTCAAAGGAGCAAGGGGTCTATTCTGGTACCCCCAAATATTCGTTTTTCTCTTTGATTGACAGAATAGCTCTAATTCTGCGAAAAAAGAATAATCGCGGTAAAAGCTCCCTTACTGCGGTCGCGCCGAAAACTGGTGTAATTTTATCTGGTACCTCCGGTTGGGTTGGGAGATGTCACTTTTCCCGTTGTTAACGTGCGGAAAAAGTGACGTCGCCCAACCCAACCGGGGGTACCAGAATTGAAATAGACCCGTAAATCAATGGAATCTTCAAAGCGGAAGTCCAGATTTTAATGTAAATAAACAAAACAGAAATATCTCTATTGCAGAAAATTTAAAGTACGGTTTTGTAGACCGTAGAGGAAATATCGAAATTATTCCACTCTAACTGTGACCGTGACGTTTTAATTTCCATGTGGGGAAATTTTATTTATGTTTTGCTATAAAAAAGTTGAAGCATGGCCCTTTTGAATGAATTTGGTGTAATTAGAACTTTAGATGATACCGAAGTAATTGCCTCTGATGTTGATAGTAGTGATGTGAGTTTTTATTTATTTGTTCGAATTCAGATGCTTTATTTTGGATATTTTTTTATTAACTGAAATGAAAAATTACAGATAATTTTGCCTCTTACAATTTCAATAGGCAATTTAATTGAATTGTTAGTAAAATAATCGAGTAATCTTTTAAAAAATAGTACGCTTAGTTATTTCTGTTGCATAAATGAATGATTTAAATTATTACATATTTTTTTTAATTACTAAATGATGTTTTTTAAAGATAGAATGTAAGGTTGAATAACCAGTACGTCTTACCGCTACCATTCCTCTTACTATTGAAAGTGAAGCTGTGAATAATTTATGCATAGAGAGTTTCATCTTGAAACTCAATTTTGTGTGTTACTCATGGTATAACAACATGAGTAATACACAAAAAAAGGATGCATCAAACACCAAGAAAGGATGTGATGCACACAAAGACTTTATTAACTTGCAGAATGCAGTGATACATAAACTACTTACATTAAGAGATAATTTTCACATTTCTTTTTGTCTATCACAGTGCAGGCTTTGCATCATTGATTATGCATTCGTGGATCCATTCAGTGTGGCAGGAATGTTGTGGATATTTACCTGTTTGCTCATTGATAATCCTGGCAATGAGATATGATGCTTTCTGGCATTTTGTTAACCAGGAAATTTCTTCTATCCTCACTAGACGAAATCCTGAAGAAATGATGTCTGGCAGGAACAACTTGCCCATTGTCATATAGGGCATGTCATTGTCATTCTTGTCATGCATGTCCACCAGCTCTGGATTACAGTACCTTGGAACGATACATCTTTCACTTGCCATATCCTCATTTGAACTGATCCAGTCTTATGCCTTCTTAATTAGCCGATGGTACCCTTGTACAGTCGCAAGTAAAAATCGTTCATCATGGTTTGACAGACCAACATACCAAGTTTGTGCGCAACTTTTTTTTATTCAGGTAGCTTTGGATAACTTTCAACCAGATCACTAATATTCAGTTCTTTATCTGAGATTTGACTTCAGCTATACCTGCAATATTAGATATTGCAGGTCAGTGGTATAGCTGCAACTTTTGCCATCCAGATTGAACTTCTAGCATGCCGTCTTTCCTTTACAAATTACACAGGGTTTATAAATCTCAAAATGAAAATCAATTTGAGAGAAAAATCTTTTATTAGTAACTGAATTCATTGTTTAACGTCCTCTATCTCTGCAGATGGGGTGCAAAATCATGCATCCACGACCAGTCTTTCTGTCACATATCGGCAGTTTACCGACAAATAGTGAGAAATATGTATTCCATTAGAAATTTTTTTATGTACACAATGATTGAGCTAGTACCTGCAGCTCTTCTTAGTTAAAGAATTTTCCTGCATGTCTGGTTTTGCCGTTCCTCTCTAGATACTGCTGAGGGCAGAAGACCCCCCCTCTGCTTCCTCTTTAGATATGTCACTGATTACACCCAATGCTGTCCTCGATATTATCATTTCAAAAGATGGACAGTAGGGTGTCCCAAGATACAAGGGATTTTTTTTTTTGCAAAATTGAATATGCATACCCTCTTATTTTTTTTCTATTTCACCTCAGTAACATAAATAAAATGTATTATTGCAATAAGATAACGGCAACCTGTGCCGACTTTAGGTCAAACTTGAACGTGAAATCTTGTGCGGGGAATACTATGGAAAGATTGCAAAATGTATGTTTCTTTGGTACATAAGACACCAATTTATTCAAAGCTGATATTTACTACCATATTACAGTAAAAGAAACATTACTGTACATATTTTCATTTCAATGTTTGCTTGTTATTGTCAGGATAGATCTTCTTGTACGCAACGTAACAAAAATTGTTTTTGTTTCTCCTCAATCATTATTAAACCATGAAAGTCCTGCATAATTTTTACTGCTCTTTCAGTTGTATTGTTCACTGCTCTAAGCATTGAGACCGTCTTTTTCGCGTCTAGAAACGAAGCATTATTCGCCCATGAAGAGGGACTCTCGCTGAGAAAACTATCACCAATTTTGAGTCTAGAAAACAATGACTGACTTTTGATTGATATGAAATCATCGATGCTTTTCTCTGTAAAAAAATAAAATAACAGGTAACAATTGCGTGATATAAATAAATAACTAAATAAAAAACTACGAAATCAATGTATCAAATTCACCATACAATGAACTGCAAAGTTCTTTTTTCGTTGGAATGCATCTTTTCCCATGGGTCGAGAAAATTTCTGTATGTAAATTTGCCACCATTTTTAATTTTGTTTCTTCATCCACATTATCATCAAAAAGTGCCAATACTGCTATTTTGTCAGTAAAATACCATAAATGTTGGCTAAATTTCTGTAAAGCAGCTTTCGAGATACTTTCATTCACATTTTCGTAAGCCTTCAAAGATTTCAAAAAGCACAAATCTTTGTAGGGTGCTTTAACTGCCAAAATCCATTGAAGCCGTGGTTTAACGTAGATTGTCACGATAAACAAGCAGACGTCTAGCAGTGCTTCTTTATCCTTGGTGTTTAATTTCAACTGAGAACTAAATAATGATGTTTTAGGGAGTGAATCGCTCGGGCCATCCATCTAGCTTGGTGCATCCCAACCGGAGGTCTGATTTTAAATTTTTTTCTCCATTTCCTCCTAAAAATACGATATAAAGTTTGATCAACTCTCGATAGTCATCTCTGACCATAACATTTTTAAGTTCAGCACGGTAAAAGTCAAGCAAATTTTCAAGTTCGGTTATGGTTTGGAACAATTCCACTGTTTCTCTGTAGCACTGTATTTTAGTGGGATTGATGTTTTTCCAATTATCTTTAGGCTTTTTAAAGAGTGGAATATCGGGGCTTGTTGTCACTTGTTTAATTTTCACTTCGAATACGGCCTTTAATACCAGTTTGTATACATGATGGCAGCAAGAGGAAAAAAGCATTTCCCTATCAAATGTTTGCTCGAGAAATGCACAAGCACCATTAAAACAACCTGCATTCAAAGCCGTAGTATCACAACAGAGAATTTGGACTTTGTCTTTGAGATTTCAATTTAAGATCGCCTTCCAAACAGCTTGTGCCTGTTCTTTGCTTGTAGAATTATACAGTCTCGGCACAGCAATGAGTTGTTTTTTAAGTCCATATGAAATAACTATAGGCAAGCTTTCTTCTTTCGATTTTCGAGCACTCAAAGCAGGCAACAGTTTGCCATCCCAATGTAAGGTCACTACATCCGGTACCTCTTTTGGAAATCAATTTTTATGTTTTCCACATGTTCCTTCCGTTTTTCTGTTCGGATTATTTGAATTGAAGACTTGCTTATTGGAAATTCTTCAATGTTACATCCAAGTGCATCAATAGTTGCTTCAAGAACAGACACAGAATCTCCCATACTTAACTGACACCTGTCTAATGCAGCAACTAATTTTGGAGTAATAATATCTTTCCTCATTACTGATTTACTTGTCCCAGGTTCTCAGCTTTTGATCAGTGTTGTGAAATCTTCTGAATCTATATTTTCACTAGAATTCGAAGAGGAATCTTCTTGCAATGGTTCGTATGATGCTGAGGATTGCCATATTTGATTCGCTAATTTTCTTCTTTGACAACTCGAAGTCGCACCCTTTCCTGTTTGTTGGCCAGTTTTTAATCCATTCCACTTAAGTGACCAGGTCGGCCCGGCTCTCTTTGGCGCTGCAAGAACATCCTATCTTCCTCTATTTTCATTAACTGACGTGCATCAGTGTGTGCAATGTCGAACAAATTGTCTAAATTATTTACAAATTCTTGTTGTCGTCGCTTGAATACGTCTTGTAATTTCTTTCCTTTTTTTTATAAGTCTCTCCAAACTTGATACACGTTAGCAAGTTTTCGCACACAATTTGGCAATTATTTGGTAGGTATGCGTATCTTTTCCCAAAAGATAATACATTCACGAATATTCAAAACTGTGAGAACTTGTCCATTAGAGAGAAGTTTTGAACCCGTTATTTGATGTTGTATTTCCCTTATTAAAAATATCACTTTTTTAGAACTACCCAATTCCACTGCCATGTTCTGCTCACTGATTAAAAATTATACAAACATTTAGTAACAAAACAACTTGGAATTATAAGCACATTGTCATGTGGATGTGCTCTGTCCTGAGTAAACTAGTACCGACACGTTTAGATGCAAGTCGGCACAGGTTGCCGTGGTTCAAATTACATGAAACTTTATTTACAATTGTTTTGACATAAAAGGAAAAAAATAAGAGGGTATGTGGAGAAAAAAAGCAACTTTCATTTTTTTGGGACACCCTAGTGGACAGGCATTGCAAACATGTTTATTGATGTTGCATAACATAAAACCAGTCTCAAGCTGCATTTCATACACATACTTTTAATTTTCAATAGGATAATGCGGCTATATGCAATGCAAATGTTGTCACTGTTTAGAAACAATGGTTTGCTCTTTAAAATATGGAAACTTTAAAGTGACCCCCGCTCTTCCCAGACAAATATTATAGAAAATACCTGGGACATCTTGTCTAATAGCATTTGTTGTGATGGTGAGCACCCTATTAGCACAAGATTTCCTACAATATTCACACGATATCTTTACGATCAGGGGTGTAGTGGAGCCGGAATGCATCTCAACGTCCTCTCCACATTGGCATTTATAATCTTTATCAAACATTTGATTTTGGAAAGCACCAAATACGAAATGCTGCCATGTCAAACAAATCAACTGACCCAATTGTATAGTCAGCAGAAGATTTTGCAAAGGTTGTTAAAAAGGTTATATGATCTACAACAGTTATGTTATTTTTAGATAAAGATATAAATAGAGATAACAGTGTGTGGGTTAAAGCAAAAGCAATATCGGCATTTCAAAAATGCACGGAATTAAATGTTCACCTTCTTCTGGTTTAGAATTTTTTGCAAATGCTATAACACCAATAAAACAAAATGTTGATACTATGGCAGTTAACACCTTAAATATTTCTACAAGAAACTGGGTTGTGGTGAAGTACAATGAAAGTTTCTATGCTGGAGAAGTTGCACAAGTATTAGTTAATGATATTGAAGTTTCTGCCATGGAAAATTTTGGGAATGGCCTAAACAAGAAGATAAAGTATTCTACAACATTAGTGAAGCCATTAAAGTAATTCAGCCACCTACAGTTATAAATACTCATGGAGTTTTTGACTTTCCAGATTTTTAGAAAAATCTGTTACGCACGGGACATGAAAACAAGTGCTAATATTTCATTTAATATTAAACTTGCAGAAAATTTCTTTATAGTCTAAATTGGTACTAAGAAAAATAAAGTAAATTTATAACAGTTCCTGTTTTGCCATAAAAATAAATGTGAAAAATAAAAAAATATCATGTTTTTGTGTTATGCACGGGACATCAATTTTTGTTCAAATGAATCGTCTTTTTTTAAAAAATTTTATTGTGATATTTCATTTTTTTCTCTGATTATTAAATAAGAACATTATGCGGATATGTTTTTTAAAAAAAGAAATTGAAATGCAACAATATCTTTCCAATTAACGAAAAGCATGTAAATATGTTGATTGTAATGAGAAAACTTAAAAATTATAATGCTGACTTTCAAGAATTGATTCCATATTAAAAAATTTAGTTAAAACAAATATTTTACCTCATTTCCTAAGGTTTAGCATATATACTTTAATATTGCATAAATAAAAAACAAGTAAATAATATACAAGTAAAAAAAAAAAATTGGGCTTCAGAGGGTTTACAGTGGAGAATGGTCCATTTGAGAATTATTATGGAAAATTTCAAGATAATAGATTAATTTACTCTCATATGTTAGCCTTAAATAAAGTATTGTAGATATAATTTTTTACTTTGACTTTAGTTTAGCAAATGCATGTGTAACATTTGAAAAATCATAATTCAAATTACACAGTTATAAATAACAGCAAACCATCTATCTTCACTGAAAAGAAAAATCTCTGTTTCAAGAAAACAGATTATACACAGTGTTTTACTAACTGTCCTCAAAAGAAATAAGGACTCAGCATTTATTGATTAATGTTATCAAGCAATCTGGGTCCCAGTTTAATCATGTTAAACTGTGCTCCATGTCATTGTAAATTGTGGAAGAGTGAGTCAATACTTCCAATCATTACATACTTGAAGTGTTTTTTTCTTCAAGTATGATATTAGATATTGTAAAAGAAATTTAAATGTTAATCCCTTAAGAAGAACTGATTGTTTCTGGTTCATTTTCATAAGGATTATTATCATTTATAAATATGTTTTGAAAAATAAAATAATAATAAACAGTTTGTAAATACAGTAAAACCTGTATAAAACGGACTCTGTAAGAAACGGAATCCCGTCGTATGCAGAAAAAAAATTTAATTCCATTGGAAATCCTCATATATTATTTAGCCCTGCATGAAACTGAATCCTGTCTAAAATGGAAATTTTTTCTAGTCCCTTTAGATTCTGTTTAGTACAGATTTTTACTGTAATGTATAATACGCTATTTATGTAGTGAGTCTTACAAAAGTTTACTTTTTAAAGTTTGCATTTTACTTAAGTATAAGTTAGTTACTGGTTATAAAACAAAGGATAGTTATCATGAAATATAAGTAGAAACAGTAGATAATTTGTGTGCAAATTTTTTGAACAAAACATTTGAGATTTTTTTTTTTTATGTAGGTTGATGATGACGAACTACGTGAATCGGAGAAGTTTTCATCAAATTTTGTCTTTGATGAAAGTGATGTATTCCAGAATGCTTCTTGGAATAATTTTCCGAAGTCCAGGAGTAAGCCAGGTACACTAGAAGAAAAAATTGCTCAGATTAGAGAAGAAAGACGTCAGAAAAAGGTGAAAATAGTACATTCTTTTTAGTTATAATATATGTTGTGCTTTACACTGCAGTCTTTTTTCACTGTGTTGAATTAAAATATCATTAGAACACATTCAGTTGTGCATTATGGCAGCTTTAACAGCTGTTCAGTGTCGATCATTATTTTGGTTTTTCTAGTAAGTGGGCAGTCTTCCAACATCTGAGTATTGTCTTGAGATTTCAAAAGTTGGCTAAAATCCATATTTCTCAATACAGTCAAACCCCGGTGTAATGAACTTGAGATATTACAAACCCTCGGTTATAACGGATTTTTCAAATGATCCCAACTGAACTTGAGTTTTCAAATGCTTATAACAAATTTCAAAAACGAGGACTTTGGATATAGTTAACCAAAATTCACACTTTTCTTTTCTGCCAGCTCAGTCACCCAGTGTGACAATCAGTAGGTCGACAAAGGAACACTTAAACACTCAACCGCTTTCTTTAGTTCCATTTGCTGAATATAGTTTGAGTTATTGACATCACATAAGTTTAAAGTGGGTAGCGTTAGTAAGCGGAAAACTTTTTCCATCGAGGAGCAAGCAAAAATTATTAAGAGAATAGAAAACGGTGAAATTCCATCTGCTGTTTGCAGAGAATTTTCTCTTTCTAAATCTACAGTTGGGGCCATTTGGAAAAATCTTAGCATGGTAATCTGAACCTATGAGAAAAATCTGAATGGTGCCAAGAAGTTGTGGCAATACAATAAATTTCACTCTTTAATAATAAAAAAAAAACCAGCTATTTATTATAGCCCATAAATAATTGTAATTCAGTCTAATTATTTTGTTCAGAAAACAAAAATTTGTTTTGTGTAACCAATATTTCAAAAATCGGATACCGTAAACTTCTGGATCAGTCTGTTGAGGGTTCATTATAACGGGATTTGACTGTATATGCTATTCCTTACAACACTTGGACAAGTGTGACATTTAAAGAATTAATCTGTGCTGAATTGGTTTATTCCTCTTAAATTAAGCAAGCAGAACTGTAATGAATTTTAAGATGATGGGAGTGGTGAGACTTGTCATATTGACAGTTCTGTGGAATGAAAATTTAAACTGCATTAGACAGTGCAATGCTATTTTTGCATTGGCCATCTTGCTTCCTTGGCAATGTAGCAGAGTGCTGAACGATGATAAATGATTAATTTCGGATGTGTTGCATTTTCAACGAGCTAGCAAAGCTTCTAGGTTCCTGCTACTAGCAAAGCTGTAGTATGTTTTTTTTAAGTAAAAAAATTTGCTTGCTCCCGATTTCAGATGACACAGTCACAATTTCCCTGGCTTCTTTTGAGTGATTAAAAGAAGCAGATTCCTTGCATTCAGTTAGCTAGTGAAGCTAGGATGCTGGCCATGTCACTCAAAGTTGTGTCAAGGGAAAAAAAAAAGGCAGAAAACAGCACCAACTTCTGCAGTTTTACCAAATTAAATTGTGCATATAACTGTTTTTCTTCTTTTTTTAAAGAATAGATTATGAATTATTATTAAAATAGGCTTAAAAGAATGTTCAAAATCATTCTTCAAAATTTCTCATTATTGCATAATCTGTGTAATTTTATGCCAAAATCTTCTAATCCATTTAACCTTGGTAATCATTTTTAATGCTGATTAAGAAAGAAATTATTATAAAAGCAAGGAATTAATAATAACTGCTTTAATTATACCGTGTGTTGAGAAAATGTTTGATTTTTCTTTTCAGTTGAACAAACCTCCAAAAATTGAGAAAGATGAAGCAGAAGATGAAATGGAAGGTGAAGAAAAGGAAGAATCTCAAGAGCAAAATGGTGTGCTAGAAAGTGAAACAGAGGAAATGGCAGTTTTATCATCAGAAAATGAAGACAAAGATGGTCAGTTGAAATTTTTTTTTTTATATTAATAAGCTATCTTAAAATTTTTTTAAAGCAAAAAAAAAGGTTAAGAAAATGTTTGTATCAATGTAATTTCCGTATTTAGCAGCATGTAACTTTCTTCTGACTAGTTATCTTGAATATTTTTGTTTCAGAATTAAGGTATCCGACTGTGTTTGGAGACATTTTTTTGAAAAATAACTTGTATATATTTTTTAATGTTATTTTTCAACTGCATATGTTTCAAAACTATGAAAATATTGTAAAATTAAGCTTTCAAAATAATATTTTTAAAAAAACTGAGAAATTTGGAGAAAAATAACTAAAATATTTGCCTTACACTAACAGCCATAGAAAAAAATCATATTCTAAATATACATAAATCTTCGTAGGAATACATTTTTATGACAGTTATCTGTGTTATGCTCTAAAATATTTCTTGTACTTCAAAATGGTTTTGAGATATAGCTGAACATAGTTATAAACTGGTAATTTTTCATAAAAAATGCTTTTCGTTTATACTTCAACACTTAAAAAATATTACTTGATTTTAAAATTGACCTTAGTTTTTTGAGGAAAACATCAAGCATATTACAGAAAACAATCTCAGAAAATTTCATATCAATACTTGAATAACGTTTTGAGAAATCATTGTTACGGTCGACAGTTTTCCTCAAAAATATCGTTTCTCAGAAAACACATTTAAAGTTTTAATGCAACTTAAAATAATGCTTACAGTTTTTGAAAGGCATTAAAATTCCTCAAGTTTGTAGGTGGTACCTTCCTTAACCTGAAATTTGAACTTTTATTTCTTTTGCTGGCTCTTCTTTTTTTTTCTGGACAGTTTTACAAATGGTTCAGAATTACTCGTTGAGTCGACATTTCTCATACTGTAGAGCTCCAATAAGTCAACTATGTTCAGAGACATTTTTTAAAAAATTAACTTAAAAATATTTTTTAAATGTTATTTCTAAACTGCATATGTTTCAAAACTATAATATACTGTAAAATTAAGCTTTTAAAATATTATTTTTTAAAAAAACTGAGAAATTTGAAGAAAAATTACTAAAAAAATTTGCCTTAAGCGGGGTTTACACGCGTACAGTAAAACCGACCGTAAAATGACACTGTCAAGTTCGGACAGAGACTTGCCGTGGCACGGTTAAAACTTTTATGATTCTGCGCATGCATCATCTCTTATTGTCGGTTTTACTGTTCATGTGTAAACCCCGCTTTATGCTAACAGCTGTATAAAACATTATATTCTAAATATACATAAATCCTCATAGGAAAACAATTTTATGGCAGTTATCTGTGTTATGCTCTAAAATACTTCTTGTAATTCAAAATAGTTTTGAGATATAGCTGAACAAAGTTACTGAACTGGTAATTTATCAGAAGAATGCTTTTTGTTTCCATGTAAACACTTAAAAATGTTAATTAATTTTAATATTGACCTTAGTTTTTAGACGAAAACATTAAGCATATAACAAAAAACAAAATCAGAAAATTTCATATTAATATTTGAAAAACTATTTGAGAAATCATTGTTACAGTCAACAGTTTTCTTCAAAAATATCATTTCTGAATAAACACATTTAAAGTTCTAATGCAACACAAAAGTTTATAGTTTTTGGAAAGCATTAAAATTCCCCAGTTTATAGGTGGTACCTTCCTAAGCCTCAAATTTTCAAATTTTACTTTTTTTGCTGGCTCGCCTTTTTTTTTTCTAGACTGTTTTTTTAGACTTTCACTGTCAAGGCTCCAATAAAACATCTTTAAATCAGGTACTGTCAGCTCACCTAATTTTTGAAAAACAGGTAGTAAACCAGTAAAACCAGAATTAAAAAGAATGATGGCAATATTAATTCCCAGTCAGAGTATTTGCAGTTCAACAATTGTCTCTTTTGGAACAATGCTCCTCACAACATTATTGAAACTTTCATTGCAATTCTGAGTTTTGCCATGCAGACACTTTTTCAACAGTTCCTGATCTGAAAGATCCATGTAAGTTTTTTTTATAGAGTTTACGACTGAATTAGGTAGAGCTGGAGATTTGTCATTTAATCCCAGCAAATTTTACCTTCTGGAATTTGCACCAGCCGTTTGGTCCTTTTGGGCTTTGTCGATGCATCTGTTTGTTTTTACCAGAGCAGCAATGAAAAAAGGCTGCTATTGCTGCTCTTTGCATTTCTCCCAGGTTCCCAACATTGCTTCGAATTGCAATTCCATAGTAATTCTGCAATTTGTCTATGAATTTGTCGGTGAGCTTTCCTTTTCCACCAAGTCCCTTTTCGTTCTTTTTTTATTTTCGCAGATGTCCTCCGACCATTTTCTGTGCGTGCCCAATGCACTCTAACTTTTCAACAGAATTATTACCATAAATGTTTTTTACTTCTTCGAATCACCATCACCATAGTACTGGCTGTACTGCAATTTACGTTAACGCTTTGATCGTTCAAACGTCCTATAGACACCTACAGGCTCCATATTGCCAGAACTACCAACATAGTTAGAACATTCGTGATCCTCCTTATTTTTATATCTGAAATTACCATTTGTTTTGCATGTACGGCAATAATAGGACATGATTTTAGCATCTAAAACCTTTCCAGTGTCAATAGAAATGATTGTAGTACAGCCATTTCGAGACGAATAGCCATGCCGCTGCCATGTTCCATCAACTGAAACACGCTGCTGGAAATTTTATTTGAAGGGACTACTTTCAATCTTCTAACTTTTTCTGCAGCCCTGATCATATTTTCTTGTGAACACATTTCCACACATTCTAAAGTAGCTTTTTCCTGATGTCGAAAGGAGCTCTTAGACAGGAATGGTAAACTGAGGGTTGAACACAGTTTTTTTCCTGCTGTATATCCTCTACCAGCAAGTCTCAAATCAAGTACAAGAAACTTGTTTATATTGCTGCTCTTTTTTACTTTAGGGCTTGAACAAAAACGTTCTATAAAAGAACAATTTGTGCAGTGCCGAGAGAAGTTAGAGCACAAACCAAACCTTGAATCTTCAATGAGCTTCAATCCAGATGAAAAGCAAGAAGAGCAACACAGATATTAACGTCTGAAAATCAAATATACGATTTCCCGTCAATTCCTCGGATTTAGATTCCAACATTTCTTCACAAATCAAACTGCTGTCTTTCAATTTTGAGGCACTGTCACACACTTCAACACTTTCTAGAGTAAAGCGATTGCCATGAAATCTAATTTTTTTCGATTGTCTAGATCTAGCTTTTGGCATATTTAATTTTAATAAAAGAAATAAAGGCTAAATAATTGATTTTAAAACTCTAAAACGCTAGTTTTTCATTCAAAAGACGGTATGAAAATAACTCATTTGAATGTAAATAAAGCAATGAAGAGAGGGATGCTATTGCCATTTTTTGAAATGATAAAGATTAATAATACTTTTAAAAAGAGACATAAAGTTTAATTTAATGATATAAGAAATCGTAAAAATGTACTTTAATTGAGAAAAACGAAAGAAATTTATGACTTCCGGTTTCGGAATGCAACTTCTGGTGTAGATTTTAGCTTGTGACTCGGTAATAAAACAGCTGTAACTCCATTTGTAATTCATGTAGAGTAAAAGGTGAGACAGTTTCAGAAAGCTGATTAAACAGGCTACAAAGTTAAATAAAAAAAATTGACAATTTCATCGAAAACGACGATTTTAAACCAGTCGGATTTGCATTCATTTGAATCGAAACATTCTGTCACTCGGGGGATGATTTTTCTGTGCTACACACTACTTGTCTGTTCTTTCCTTATTTACCTATGAAAGAAATGTGGCAAAATCCTTCACTTTATTTTTTTTTTATTTGAATTTATTCTTCTGTACATGGGTGTAAGATTTTTTAGCACAAGGTAATGCCAGATATTTTCTAGGCAGTTGTGTTCTGTCTATAATGTTTGTGCTCTTTAAGACAGTGAAATTAACAAGATATCAATTGAAAGAATGAAGTCCAAGCATTAAAATTTTAAATTGGATGAAAAAATCGCCTGTTATGTTTGACTTTTATTTCTTCAATTGCAATGAATTTCTCATTTCAATGCTTGTAGCTATGACAGCACTTAACAATGCTTTTTTGCATTGATTCAATTAGTTTTTGGATAAATATCTAGTGAATAATTTAACCACAACTTTTTAAATTGAAAATATATTAGCTTGAACATTAATTTTAAAATTATCAATTAAATCTAATTGGTAATTCTTTAAACTCGGTTGTTCATCCTTATGGCAGCCTGATTTTGTGATGTTCAAGAATACTCTATCAGTCATAAATTTCCATCTGAATATTCAAGTTCTTTTGCTACTTTCAAATATACCATTACTTTAAAGATCAGAAATATATGTTATTTACAAACTTCACATTTTTTATTTCACTGAAGTAAAATTTCAAAGGCCATATTCTTTTTAAGAACAATATTTTTTATTCTGTTTGTTGTGTGTCTGCAAAAAAGGAGGCTGTTGTGTTATTACAGCGACTTGTTTATTTTATAGTTGTTTTGGAAGATTTCATTGCAGGCATCCATAGGATTGATAAGTGGCAACTGATATGTTATCTATGAGAAGTCTGTTATTGATTTGGTCATAAAGTCTGGTGACTAAATTAATAAAGTATATGATAATTGGTAATAAAAAATGCAGTCATTGTTTATGAAAATATTAGAATGTGAGTGTATGATTTATCAGTTTAGCAGCCTTCTCTTTTGTGCTATAAGCAAAGCCTGTGAACCGCGCGCTTAGCTGTAACTGTAGCGCGGTTTGTGTTTATGTTGAGAATCGAATGCTTGTAACCGGTCGTTGTTGTGTGTGCGTCAATAAATGTTATTTGTGTTAAAAAGCTGCCTAGTTACATAACGCCTCAACACGCAAACAACACATGGTGGCAGCGGTTAATTATTTTTGAAGTTCGCGAACATTTTATTGCTAAAAACATCGTCGGACAAAGTTCGGTAGAACGAAAACGGAAGTATCTATGGCAGCGTTGCATATAAATCCTCCGGAGAACTTTACGTTTTCAACGCCTTGCAACTGGTCAAAATGGAAAATGAGATTCGAAAGATATCGGATTGCTTCCGGATTATCGACCAAAACAGGAAATGAACAGGTAAATTCTTTACTCTATATCATGGGAGAACAAGCAGAGGATATTTTTAGTTCTTTCGGTTTATCCGAAACGGAACAAGATGACTTTGATATTGTGTTGAAAAAGTTTAATGATCATTTTGTTGTTAAGAAAAATACTATTTTTGAACGTGCACAGTTCAATAAACGTGTACAGCTCGATGGTGAATCAGTCAATACGTTTATAACCGCTTTGTATACATTGTCAGAACACTGTGAATATGGTGTATTACACGACGAACTCATTCGGGATAGAATTGTGGTTGGCATACGCGACAAGAATCTAAGTGAAAAGTTGCAGTTGGACGCCGACCTAACTTTGACAAAAGTGATTGAAAGAGTTCGACTCAGTGAAGTGGTCAAGGAACAACAGGAAAAAATGATCGAAAAGGACAGTGCGTCCGTTAACGCTATCTCGCCAAATAAATCGGCCAAATTTCTGAAACAGAAACCAAGCTCGGGGGCAAGAAAACAAAATGTGAAACACGATTTCCATAGGAAAAATAATGAAAATGAATCCCGCTTGCATGGAAAATGTAAATGGTGCGGTAAACAAAGACATGATAAAAGAGTGTGTCCTGCTAGGGATGCCAGATGCAGACAATGTTCAAAAATAGGACACTATGCGAAGGTTTGTATTACCAAATCCCAAACAGGATGTTCTGAAGTGGCATATTTAGGGGTAGTACAGCTCGAGAGTAAAAACAAAACTAACATAGATTGGACAGTTACGGTTCAAGTAAACCATAAAAACATTAAATTTAAAATCGATAGTGGAGCTGATCACACTGTATTGCCTGCAAATGTTTTTCAGAATGTGTTCCAAAATGCTAAATTAGAACCACCTGATAAAATTCTATGTGGTCCAGATAGAAATCCATTGAAAACACTTGGGAAATTCAAGACAAATATTGAATACAAGGGAAAGAGATGCACTGAAGAAATCTATGTGATTTCCAATCTTCAAACGTGTCTTCTTGGCAAACCTGCACTGTTTTCTCTTGGCTTGGGTCCAAATTTGAATTCTATTTGCCAGATTTCTGCAGCTGATCCAAAAGCTAAATTTCCAGAACTTTTCAAAGGACTTGGAGTAATGAAGGGATGCTATTCTATCAAATTGAAACCAGGAGCTATTCCATTTGCTATCACTTGTCCCAGA
>BGPR01028276.1:4989-20078 GCA_013235015.1 Araneus ventricosus | reverse complement strand
TGAAATCTGCAAAAAAATTATTTTATTTTTTTTAAATATCCCCCGTAGATTTTTAAGACTTCAAAAGCTGCATTTTGTCCTCAATTCCAATTTGTAGTTATTTCAGATGATTTCACAAAAACTATTAACTTGACCAATATCTGTAGATTTTGAAAGATTTAACTGCAATTACTATATCTGCATTTTTCTAAATACATATTTGGTACCATATTCTCTAAATATTGCAGCTTTATTTTACAAAGGATATGAAACAAAATTAGAAAGTAATTATCATATGTTTGTTTAATCTACAGCAAAGACAGGAGTTTCAAAAAATTTCCCAATCGAAATTGTCTTAGGCACTAAATTTTTAACATTACGGACTGAAAAATTTTAAATTTGCTTAAATTTAAAATAAATATTTGAGGTTTTACCATTTTAAACTTTTCTCCCATAATTTAATTATTTAACTGTCTTTTCGACTACTTCTTTTCCTCCCAAAAAGTGGAGCTTGCGCCCTTATGGATGAGGGAAAGGCTTTACCAGAAAGAAAAAGGTGAAAAAACAATTTATTGGAAACAGAGAATCTAAATATTGAACAAAAAATATTACTAACTCTCATTACTCATCTCTCACGACTTGAAACACGTATTCTGACCTGTTGATTTTACACTATAAATGGCCAATGAGGAGCTGATGGTGACGCTTAAAAACCTCAACATAGATAATTTTACCCACTCCGTGTATCTCCGGCGTGGCTTGTGGTTAGTAGCGTTCTACCTGCCAAACTATAGGAACGCTGGGGTTCGACTCTGGGATAGAGCAATACGTAACTGAACAGCGTCAACAGATTAAATTGAAGAAAAAATGCAGATTTTTTTCTGTCTTCAAAAAAGCTGCAGAAATCTTTAAAGAAACTTCAAAAAAAAAAATTCTGCAGATTTTTTTAGCTGGGTTAAAGCACTTTATATTTGGCACAGTATCTCTTACTTTGAACCATATGCCAAGAAACCATACCATATCATTAAACTCTCAGTTCTGAAACATGAAATTTGTACCCAGAATTTTCTTTTATTTTCTTCGTGTAAAGAAATAATAAAAAAAGTAAATTTTATTACCCGATAGGCTTTTAATTTTTTTCAACAGCTTTGGTAAAGACGAATCCAACTTAGTTTTTCTTAATGAAGTCATGGGCCAATAGTAAATCTGAAAACTTTTTTTAAATTATATTTTTAAATGTCAGTAAAAGACTAGTAACATCAATCTCTCTAGTTCTTTTCATCTCATATAGTTACAACTATTTTGAGTTGTGAACAAATTTTAAGGCCACTGTGTATTACTAACTTTTCATGGTAAAAGCACGGAGTTTGCTGAAATAAGGTACCCGTATCTTAAAAACCTTTCCTCAACTTTACCTCTCCTTATAATAGTATTAATTCACCTTTATATTAATCACTTATGATTTCTTGCGTCCGCCATTACCGACTTTGATTTCGCGTACCCTAACTGTTCCTTCACGTATCCCCAGGGTTATGCGTACCACAGGTTCTCTTGTACGTCTTTTCCGTGGGTCATATCATACATCCAAAAACTAACTCGGTTGAAATTTATCTTGCCCAATTTATAAAAAATATTCGAAACAAATCCAATAAAGCACCGGTTATACGTTTTTCATTTATAAGTCGCTTCATCAGTGCTGATTCATTCGTATCCATTTAGGGATTGCAATCCGGAAAACCGGATCCGGTAATCCGGCATCATTAGACGTCTAACGGATCCGATAAATTAAATAAAAAATACATGAAGCCGATTTCTTGAAAAAAATACTCGCGCTGTTGCAAGAGTAAGTACTTAAATGCGTGGTGTGTACGAGTCGTTCGACGCTGACTCACCCGCTTCACATATAGACATTCTTATTGTTCAATTGATAGATGAATTACGTTTATGTTGCATTTACGAGTACGAGAATGATTTAAGTAGATAATTATACTTAGAAATGAATTGAGTAACGATCCATATTTCTGGTTTTTCTTTATAATACGACTTTCTTCTTACATAGTTACCGAAATAACGTTCTAAATTGTAAGTATGTACCTATTTGTGTTGTATTGCAGGTGCTATTCTAAAAGTTCTAAAACAAACATGCCACTTTTGAAACCAATTCAAAATGAAAACAGGAATATTAATATACTTAAAGAATAAAAAAAATATGATGATGATACAAGACGAACTGATGATACATCTACTATGCCGGAAAAAAAAAGTTGTAAGACTAGAAATTAAAAATATCTTAGAAAGAATTGTTCAAAATGATAGTTTTAAAGAAAACGTAGATAATATAGTAGAAAATAACTCAGATTCATCGTCATTGAAAAGTGATTTGACATTATAGAAAGAATTACATATGAAAATCCAGCAAGATATGAAAACCTAGAGCATAAACACAAAAAAAAAAGAGAAAGATGATGAGAAAACATTAAAAAAGGAAATGACTGCATGTGAAAGTGAAGGAGTTCGAGGAAAATACTTGTCTTCTATTCATGAGTATTTGTTGACAATAAAACCAACAAGTGTAGAAGCAGAAAGGGCTTTCTAGGCCGCTGGTTATATTTGTAGCTCTGAAAGAAGTCGAATGACAGATGACATAATTAACACTTTCTGTTTCCTACGATAATTTTTTCAAAACCAAAGTGAGTTTTTTTTTAATTGTTTTACTTAAAATAATAATTTTAAATAAGTATATTAAAAAATACGAAGAAGTTTTAAACTCGTTATTGTATAATTGTGCCATTGATTAAACAGATTCATGATGACAGTCATAGTTATAAGAATGAGACAGCTTTGCGTGTCTAAAATACCTGATTATTGTGATCTCAGTTGATAAGCTAGATTTAGTTAGTTTTAATATAAGTTACTTACATAATATAAGTAACATTACAAGTTATCATTGATGTCATTTGTGAAAACTAGTAAGTGAGACTGAACTTAACCGCCCGTCATTATCTAATTATTACGAAACTAATATAACAATTACAATTTAACTAGTTACACTGTATTAAATTTTTATTGTTGATTCATACGTAAATGCTGATTAATTATAACAGTGTAAATAAAGTTGATTTCATAAGAAATTAACGCCTTTTTTATAAACTTTGTAATACACTCACTTTATCATCTTTTATACAGTTGATTTTGGAATGAAAAGGCAAAATAGTTTCGATGTGTCCAATCCGGCCGGATCTGGTCGGATGGGTGGGAATCCGTCCGGATCCGACCTGATTGAAAATGGTGCCGGATTCCAATCACTATATCCATTGTAATGATGAATTACTTCGTTTATACTAAGCCAAAGCTTCACTTATATGTCGCGTTCCACTGTTATAAAATGTCAAAATCTCCTCCTTTCTAGTATGTGAATTGTGATAAAGACACCACCATTCCAAATTATCCATAATTGATAAATTAATAGAAGACAAGTTGTCTGAATTAATAGAAGACAAGTTTTCTGAATTAATAAAAGACAAGTTGTCTGAATTAATAGAAGACAAGTTGTCTGGTGCTAATTTAAGTGATGATTCCTCCTTCCTCCAAAGACGCAATGGACTCCATAGAAAAGCTTCGAAATTATAGAATAGAACAAAAGAAAAATGAAAAAATGAACATAATTCGATCCATAATAGTGTACTTAATACTTATAGACAATCACCACGCAGAGGGCGGTTAAAGATTTTTTTTTAACTAAACGCCTACCTTCGTGCACATAAATCGTAGAAGATATGTATATTTCGTACTTAGGATACTCTATAAAGGTATATTTTTCTCATTTTTTGACAACCGATTAATTTTAAAATTTAATCAATGTTATATAGTATTATGCCAGAATTATCTAATAAAACTTTAAAATTATTGCTTTTGAATTAATTTGTATTAGTAGCGTTAAATTTACAATAATAAAAGTTGTTTACTAAAATTTCTATTATACGTCATTTTACTTCAGTCCTTTCAAGGACGTATAAACGGTGATTTACTGTAGTTGTATTTTTGAGAACCTCAGTCATTATAAATAATGGCAGATTATAGTCAGCAGTTTCCAAATTGCACATTTCTGTTCGGAGTAGTTGATCTGTTAGTTTCCTTCACTAAAGAGAAGTTATTTCGGTGCTCTCAAATTGAATCGAAACTTGTTTTCATATATATTTAAAAGATAAAGGTATGTAGCTCGTTTATTGTTTCATTTTGGCTCGATTCGAAAAGTTATTTATCACTATCACTCAAAAAATATGGAGATAAGCATGAGTATTATATATATATATAGAGAGAGAGAGAGAGAGAATATAAACCGTAAAATGAAAGAGTAAAAAGTAAAATGGAAAACGCAATAAAAGGCAGAATAACGTTTCTTCAGGGGATGAAGTTATTGTAAATTGCTAAATAGAAAAAGTTTGACATTTTCTTGCGATCAGTTACCCCGTAAGGACTAAAACACAGATTTTTATTCCTAATGCCAAACGAGAAGCAGATATAGGAGTTTTGAATAATTCAAACAAAAGTATGATGTGATATAACATCAGAGAGAAGTAAGAATAAATATTTCACGTACCAGAAGGGACGGATGTTGACGTGGCAGTGTTTGAGGAGGATCACGGTACAGACCGACGTTGAAGGGGTGTGAACAGAGTATTGAGTAACAAGTTTAGCGCTTAACTTTGGATGTTTCCAGGGGAGTGCAGTATGTTGGGACAAAAGTCTCATCTCGTTTGATAACACTATTAAATATAGATGCAAAAGTTATAATGTAATTTACTATCTAAAAATTTGGCTTTTGCGAAATGGGTTACTTAGGACAGACCAGCAATTCACTTAATTTAAGGATTAATGCACACCGCTCCGATATTAAACTGCATAAAAACACGGAAAAATTTAACATAGAATTTAACCATTTCCATAAACACGATTTTAGTAAAATCTCACTTTATATTCTTATTATCCCAGATGAAATAACTAGATTAGAAAAAGAAAATTTCTTTATCCTAAAAGTAAAAACTATTGCTACATATGGACTAAACGATATTTTCCAAAATACAATGATCAGTATTAAAAACTGCACTACATCACAATTTTTTAGCACTTGCGGAAGCAATAACAAAACAGGTTGCATGGGTAGTGGAAAAAAATAGAAAGGATTTAAACAAATTATCTTATGAAGATATTTATAATCTAATATATCATCCCAACATAATACACTCCCCTGGCAACAGCCAAAGTTAAGCGCTAAACTTGTTACTCGATACCCTGTTCACACCCCTTCAACGACGTGTGTACCATGACCCTCCGCAAACACTGCCACGTCAACATCCGTCCCTTCTTGTACGTAAAATATTTATTTTTACTTCTCTCTAATGTTATATGACATCATACTTTTGTTTTAATTATTCAAAACTCCTATCTCTGTTTCTCGTTTGACATTAGGAATGAAAATCAGTGTTTTAGGCCTTACGGCGTAACTGATTGCAAGAAAATGTCAAACCTTTTATATTTAGCCATTCACAATAACTTCATCCCCTGAAGAAACGTTATTGTGCTTTTATTGCTTTTTTCATTTTACATTTTACTTTTTATACTCTTTAATTTTACGGCTTATACTGTTATCTACCACAGCGCTTTTGGAATTGCAGCTTTTAGCGCATTCATTGAGTTGGTGATATATTTTTATATATTTTTTTCCATCTGTTACTATTCGCATTTTTATCTTTACTCGGATATACTTTCAATTCGTTTTTTTCATATCTTTTAGAATTTGATATGAAAGCTTGCTGTTTTATTTTATTGTTTTTCTATTATGTTTTGCCTCTTTTTGATATATATATATATATATATATCAAAACCAATATATAAACACAAGATAAAAACTCAAAAACAGTAAAAAAGGACAAAATGGCTAATATATATATATGAAATGTATTCGCAATTGTAGTCATTAAATGATTAAACAGGCCGAGTTAAATTCTAATTTCTTTTTATTATGGGAGAGCGACGGAATATACGTACATCTTAGTATAAGGTTTCAAGCCAAAAGTGAACAGAAGTTCCCTGCTTTTTCTCAGGTAGGGATTTAACAGATAGACATGTGATCAAAGTGAAGGGAATAATAGCTACTTTTAGTATATTACGTAAGTGTTTTAGGGAAAATGCATGGTGACAATAAGTCGCTGATTTCGCGAGTTGTGCCCGCTTGGAAACGATTAAAATATTCTTTTAGCAATAAATATGCCAAAACGAGATATTTAATATACCTTCAGCGCGGGAAATAGAACGTAACTTGAGTTTAAGAAAAGAGATTTTGGAATACATTAAGACTTTAAAATATATAATATTAGAATTTGAAATAAAACTAAGTGAGATTATTACATATATATATATATATATATATATATATATATATATATATATATATAAATATTTCAAATATTCAAAACATGTGTTATATTTTCAATACATACATATATTAATCAAAAAATTAAAATTAAAATCAAATTACCTTATCAATAATCATACAAATAAATTCAAAAGATAGCTTGATTATAGACTATTACTACTATGAAAAAGACAATCCGAAATTGGAATTCCAACAATCAAATGCCAATCGATCTTCGGAATCGATTATGTCGCATTAATCTAGATTTGTGGCACCATCCCTCTGCGAAAGCCTATTGTTGGAAAAACAAAAAGTAGGGGAATAAATCACCAAAATCTTTCAAGATTAGAAATGAGAAAGTACATAACTTAAAGCATACCAATTCAATCGTCGAAGTAGGGTTTTGTTTGGGATATATAGCGGCAAAGAATGTCTTGCCCTAGTATCCGAGAATCACAGTTAGTAGATGTCAAAGAGTTGCAGCGACTGAAGTAAAACCTGAAGATGGCGCTTAAAAGAGCAAATCGTATGAAAAAAGACTTAGTATGAGGAAAAAATTTGAAGATTCGGATTGAGTTTCAAGCAGAAGATCCTTCTGTGGGGCAAATACTTCTTGCAGTTTAAAATAATATGTTCGATAGTGTTTTCCTGATTGCACACGGAGCAAAAGAGGTTGTTGTGAAGTCCAAATCTGTGCAAGAGAGCTGGGGTAATAATCATTCGGGTTAAAATGCGAGTAATGATGATCTTTTCTCGTGGTGGGATTAGCAGGAATTAGATAAAAATAAATAGTTATTTTAAAAGGGTATTGTCTGAGGTAGTCATACATAGCAAAGAGTAAACAAATATCTTAGGCATTTGTCCACTAGATCTTACATTAAGGGTCTTGAAAATTGCAGCACAACATGTCAGACAAAAAACACTAACACGATATAACAAACAAAGAAATGGCGTCAGTGGCTTCACTATGCCATTTTTTAGTTCTCAGCAGTGTAGAGGACTGGTAGCATCAGTAAGGTGACGCTACCTAGTAGTATGAACTTAAAATAAGCCATTCTCCATCTTGCATTAACCCCTATGTGAAATTCTCCTTTATCCTCTTGAGATCCAAATGTCTAATGATGAACAAATTTTCACTAAAATCGAGATTGATACTTTTGATAGGACTATAACTGTGCATGTGCTTAGTATTTGAATTTAAGTGGCACTAACTTAGTTCAATAATTTTCCTTTTTCGTTGCTGTGTCTATTTTGATTATGCTGTTAAATAAAGCATTTAAAATATTTCGAATCTCTTTTCCTCTGATGCAATTAATAATCTCAAGTGAGTTATCGTTTAATACAAAAATGCATTGGATTCAACCCACAAACAACTTAATGAAAATTTAAAACATAGATGGCGATATATGGTGTGGAATAGCAGAAGGCATTGCTCCCGCCTAGTGTTATCGTTATTTATTAATAATCCAATGTTATTCGATATTTTATTTTCATAAGTTTGAATTGTTATAAAAACTCTATCAAGCATGATATATCATCTCACACCAGCGGGAGTGGTCTCCCCTAAACTTTCTCGTATACTTCCTAACAAAGGTAAACCTACAAATTATGTGTAAAGATCACACACCAAATTTCATCCCTCTAGATCTAATAGTTTTTAAGTTATTGTGTTCACGGACAGACAGACGTAATTCTAATATTGTGTTTCTCGGACTCAGGGAGGTCTAAAACGTGGATTCGTCAAAATCTCGAGTTCGAATTTTTTGACGATTACAATACTTTCCCTTTGTATACTTCGTATACGAGAAAGTAAAAAGTTGCAATTCAATCCGGTTAGGATTTCCATATGGCTCAGTAGGCCATTAAACTGAAATACAGTAGTCGGTTAGGGGGACACCGAGCCTCTCTCACAAAAGCGAAACCAAAATGGGGAAGGGGTAGTGTGGTTCGGAGTTAGTGTGCGCCTCCTCTTCCCCAGTTTTGAAAGCGGGGGAAGAGGAGGCGCAGGGGGAACGGGTTGCCGTAGCTGCGGTTGACACAGTAAAATTTATGAATGAACCACCGAATTTTATGGGCTGAAAATGGAAACGGTCCGAAAGAAGCCCTCCAAATGGATTGGAACAGCTTTGTGGTGAATGTCCAACTGTACGCAAACACCTTACTAATGACTTTGCCGTTTCCTCTCCAAAAAGAAGGCACATAATATGATATTTGTGTTCTTCCCGCACCTACAGAATCGCTTTCAGGTAAGATTTGTAATAAAAGAACTAAAAAAGTGTGAGGTTTGAACGGGGGGGGGGGGTTCATTTCTCAAGGTTTCCCTCTCTCTGATAATAATAGCTTTGTGTGGCATGGTATTTCCATAAGAATATTTTTTAAAGAAATCAGTAGTGTTCTTCCCTCGATTTTATTGTATATTGCTCGATAAGGATGTTCAATGCAGTATAAACCTGTATAATTATTCAATGCGGTTCTAATTTTAGTAAATTTTAAAAATATTTGTAAACTTATTTTACAACAATAACTTTCATTGTTTTAGTTCCCCGTTTCTATAGTTAAGAGTAAATTTTTTAAAAGACAATATAAAGCTAAAAAAATAGCTTGAAAATTTAATAGACATTACTGAACAGAATTTTTTTTAAAAATTTAGCAAGACAAAAAAGTGCTGTCGTACCATGATATGGTTTCTAAGCTGGCATTCTTCCTGTAATTTGCGTGATTCAAAAATCTTTTTGAACAGAATGCACTGGCTAATGCGATCAAACCAGACGTATGGAGCCTAAAACATTATCATGCTACGATATTCTGATGAGAGCTTCGAATCTCCTTTACATTTTTAATGCCGATTACTTTCATGATTTTCTATAATATTCCGACTGCTTCTTTTCATGAATAGCCGTGCTAATGACTGATGCGAGATTGACGGATGAAAGATTGAATTAATGAGGATTACCATGATATAATAACACTAAACTTCCCTTTCAGGTATTGAAAAATTAAAATAAAAATATTTTGGCTGGTTTCATTTAGCTGTAGATACAAATTGTTTTATCCAGTGGAATAAAAACAGCAATGCAGCGGAGGTTGAGAGCCTTGTGCCCGTGCACTCCGCACAAAAAATAAATAAAACATCTTCGGTGTTATTGCTCCTTTGACACAAATCACATACAGTATTTATTGCTATATTGTTTCATTTGTAAAATTTTATGAAAAAATTTCGATACTATATGGTAATAATCCTCAATTTTTTAACGTAGGGCAGGCCGAGATAAAGGGTTTCTTTTTTCAAAACAGGTCAGACCAGACGTATGAACTCTTCCTATGCAGCTATGTTATATAAGCTCGCAAATCATTTGTTCGGATTAAAGTGCTTTATTTACAGCACGTCATCTGAAACATCGTCCACTCCCGACTCCATTTTCGCTACATATATATTCCGCGACTCCATCCTTCGTCTGTTTAATTTTCGCGACCCCAAATCGATGTATAAGTAGGAAAAGATTTAAAAAAAAACATTTGTGAGATTTTAAGGAAATGTTCTAAAGTAAGATATTTTTCTGAATTTATTTTCCCTGCTCGTGGAAGCATTGCTATGAATATGCTCACGCCCTATACAGGGTCGAGAGCCGTAGTTTAACTAGCGGGAGTGGCCTCCCCGAAACTTTCTCGCATGCGACCAGTAATGTGGGGTAGGTAAATATTTTTGGGGTATTTACTCAAGGGCTGGTTATTTTGAGAAAAAAAAATTATGAATGGTGATTTACAATGAAACATATAAAATTCATGAATTCCCAAAAACTTAATATTTTGTAAAAAAATTGCGTATGTTCTCAATTTTTACGCGCGCTTAGGTACCATAACTTTATTTAACGTTTTTGAGTACAAAATCTTAATACAGATATCACTCAAGATTTCACCATAGCTTCCCTCTGGAGAATGTCAGAACAAAGTTTCGTTTTAGGTGGGTGTCAAAATTTCCGAAGAGCGTGTTTGCAGCTCGCTACAATTTCGTTCGTAGACCGCCAAGGTCAAACGCCAACCATAATAACTTAAGTAAAATAAGCGAAACGTTCGCCAACACACAGTCGCAATGTGCATTTTGAACCAAATATGAAATTTGAACACCTGTTTGACGGATTTGGCCCAAAATTTTATACGGACCTACATTCATGACGATAAAACTGTGTACCAAATTTTATATATCTAGCTATTCAAGTTTTTGAGTTATAGTGTTCACATGACCGGGGACATACAGACAGACTTCTCGTTGACGGATTTTGTCCAAAATTTGATAGAAACCTACAAATTATGTTTAAAAATTTCATCCCCGTAGCTCTAATGGTTTTCGAGTTATCGTGTTCACAGACAGACATGATTCCAAAATTGTGTTTTTCGGACTCAGGGAGGTCTAAAACGTGGAGATTCGTCAAAATCTCGAGTTCGACTTTTTTGACGATTACAATACTTTCTCTTTGTATACTTCGTATACGAGAAAGTAAAAAGCTGTGATTTAAAGCAAGAAAAGAAGACCGATCGGCATGTCTGATTATTCTGCCAATCTATACCATTTCAGGCAGAGATTAACCGCTTAACTTAAGGTATCCGACTGGTTTAAAATCGTCGTTTTTGATGAAATTATCAAAAAACTTTTTATGACTTAATTTTGTAGCCTGTTTAACCAGCTTTCTAAAACTGTCTCACTTTTTACTCTACGCGAATTACAAATGGAGTTACAGCTGTTTTATTACCGAACTGTAAACATTATTTTATGTTGCATGAAAACTTTAAATGTGTTTCCTGAGAAATGATATTTTTGAGGAAAACTGTAGACCGTAGCAATGATTTCTCAAAAAGTTATTCAAGTATTGAAATGAAATTTTCTGAGATTGTTTTCTGTAATACGCTTGATGTTTTTCTCTACAAACTAAGGTCAATTTTAAAATCAAGTATTAATTTTAAGTGCTTAAATATAAACGAAAAGCATTTTTTATGAAAAATTACCAGTTTAGTAACTATGTTCAGCTATATCTCAAAACTATTTTGAAGTACAAGAAATATTTTAGAGCATAACACAGATAACTGTTATAAAAATGTACTCCTACCAGGATTTATGTATATTTAGAATATGATTTTGTCTATGTCTGTTAGCGTAAGGCAAATATTTTAGTCATTTTTCTTCAAATTTCTCAGTTTTTAAAAATATATATTATTTTGAAAGCCTAATTTTACAATCTTTTCACAGTTTTGAAACAATGCAGTTGAAAAATAACATTAAAAAATATATATAAGTTATTTTTCAAAAAAATGTCTCCGAACACAGTCGGATACCTTAAAACCCCGAGAAAACTCGTGCATCGAATTGTCGCATCTCTAGTCTTAAAACTAAAATTTAATCACTAATTGGCTTTAGAATTTTACACGAAAATTACGGGGGATCCATAAACATCTCAAGTATTCTATGCCTTCTGAGATGAATGAACACGACAGCCGCTTTCCAAAACATGAGGGATCATCTTAATTGATAGAAAAGAAATTTATTCAATTAAGCGGTTATTCAGAGAATAGCACGCCAATAATAATAATAATAAAAGATGATAACACCATACAATCAATGAAAGTGAAACGGGAAGTAACGGGTCTATTCTGGTACCCCTGGTTGGGTTGGAAGACGTCACTTTTTCCGCACGTTAACAACGGGAAAAGTGACGTCTCCCACCCCAACCGGGGGTACCAGAATAGACCCCTAAATGAGTCATGGGTGCGCGATTGAATACTAAATCACAATAATTGGCTTTTTCTTTACCCGAATCGAATTAAGTTCTTAGCCATTTTCTTTTTAAACAGGAATGTATGTCTCTCTGGCTCTCTTTGTTGTTATAACAAGCTATATCGCCGTCGTAATTGTACGATGGGCCCTGAAAAGACACAAACGCCACAATCTATTCAAGCGCTATGGCATTCCAGGACCGAAAACATCACTCGCCACCGGTAACATGAACCAACTGAAAAGTGGACCAATTCCCAGTCATGTCATCACCTCGTGGTTAAAAGAGTACGGAGACGTATTTGGTTATTTTTTGGGTGATATGCCGTACCTGGTGGTTAAAGATCTGGAAATGATAAAGCAGGTAAATCTGATTATTATTTTCTCATATTTCATTTAGTTTGGTCTATTAAATAACAGTACGATGTTACAATAACCAAGAAGCTTTGCTAATACAAACTATTAGTCTTTGAATTGTCATTTTCTAAGCCTTCTAGCAGATTGAAATATTTTCAATAAGATAAACCAAACGCCTATAATTGCTATTAAATCAGTATAAATTTTTTTGATACAGAATGGAGCGATTTGATACAGTTTGCAAATTTGGACATTTCATATGTTCACCGCTGTTTCAAATATTCACTGAATTCAGGTGATAAATTTAATGTTTCATTATAAATCTAACATCAAGGAACATAATTATCAGAATGTTTAATACCAGACAGTAATTTAACAATGATGCTTCATCAAATATTTCCATGGATCGGTGATTTCTGTTACATTTATCAACACATTAATATCATGTTTGTTTTATGACAAGAAGAGATGGATGCCTGAATGTATCGTTTTTAAATCATATCTTGCATACTTGATACAGTTTGCAACTGTGGATGTTTTATATCTTCGCCACTGTTTCAAATACTCACTGAATTCAGGTGATAAATTTCATGTTTTAGTATAAATTTAACACCACAGGAATATAAAAGTGAGAATGTTTGTATCAGACACTGATTTATAACAACGGCGCTTTATTAAATCTTTCTATGGGTCGGTGAGCTCTGATAAATTTATCAGCTCATTAATATCAGGTTTATGACAAGAAGAGGTGACATGATGCCTGAATGTATCGTTTTTAAATCATATCTGGAATACTTTGATTCAGAGTTTCGAAATTAGGATTTTCAAAAATATATCCAAATATATAGGGTATCCACTCTAATCTTTAAGCAAAAAAGTTCCACTCTTCTGCGAAATTCTGAATTTCAGTGTTTTAAGCCAATCAAAGACCCGCCTCGAGCAAGCGCCTCATTGGCGAATCTTCCCTGAGGCAGCCACTGGAATGGTCTAAAATAATGAAATTCAAGGCTTCATAACTCAGTAGGTTTTAGTCGCAGAAGATAGGAACTTTTTTTGCTTAAAATGCTAGTGTGGGTGCGTATATTTTACTAAATATGATTAATATGATCGGAGGCACTGTATAAAAAGATAAACGTCTTAGTTTCTTCACTAGTGCATTTATAGAAACAAAAAAAAAACAACTCACACAACATAAAATATAATTCTTTACGTCATTTAAAGCATTTTTCCAATTGGAAATAAATATCTGTCTCTTACGGTTTAGAAACCAGCCCCTGGGCCACAATTAGAGTGGAACCCTGTAAATCCTACAGGGTGAGCATCAAGTCTTCCTCTGACTTCAAAACGTTAGCACGAAATAACGAATAATAGCATTGAAAATTGTAATATAAAGTTTTTATCATCGCATGGCCCTATTTTAAACATTTTTTATCGTCTAATAGATGGTAGAATTAGTCCATAAACGTAAAAAGTTAATCAAAAGCTACTTTTGAATGAAATGGCGTCGATGAGGGAAAATAATTTTTTGAAATCAGGGAAAGATTTTGCGCTCACCCTGTACCTGTCTCCCCTCTTCCGACTCCTTTTACGGTAAATAAAACTTTCGCGACAACACTTTCGTCGGAAAAAATTATAACACGACTCCAAATTTGGAAAATAATTTTTTTAAAAAATGGACTATTATTTCATGATAATTAAAATTAAATTATATTAAAATAATTGTTTTGAAAATTCTACTGAAATATTTGATCTTCTTAATTTCAAGTCAAATTTTCATCAATGTTTAACAATGTTGAATAATCTGGAGGAGGAGGATCCGTGAGAGCCTTCTGGATTCTTATATTTTTCTACGCGGATTTCCCAAGTATAAGAAGCCTTGTTTCGTTATGATTGTCCGGTAATATATTCATTTAAGAATGGTTTCACATTCGATACAGTTACGAGAATCTCTTGCTGACTGAATACTAACTGCTTACTATTTAAAAGAACTTGCTAACTGATAGAACTGAATAATAATTTAAACCCACTTAACCCTGTAATGACGGTTCGGGCATTTTCGGACGATCAGATGTTAATCAGTTAACGGCGAGGGAAGCTCATTCATTGTTAAAAGGGTAAAATGCATAGTTAAAAATAGATTCTTTTTTAAGTAACTTCACAAAAAATCTTGCTAGCCTCATTTATTTAACTTACAAATATTCATTATGAATTTTCATGTGTTATACAACATATAAGAACGTTCTTAGACATCGAACCTCAATTTAAATTCGCAATTAAAATGTTAGCAACTGTTCATTTACTTAACACGCGATTATTCATGTATTAACTCACATGTATTTATCAAGGATATTTATGTGATCAGCAAAAGACAAAATTTGTTTAGAGTATCAAAAAACAATTTGATAGCACAGTTACAACTAACTTACAATATCAGTAACTAGAAAATTTTCGTTTATATAACTTACATACATACATCAAGGATTTTCATGTGTTAAGCAACAGGAATGAATGTTCTTGCACATCAAAACATTATTCAAATGTGCAGTTACAACTAACTGTTCATTTATTTAACTC
>BGPR01028275.1:0-20078 GCA_013235015.1 Araneus ventricosus | reverse complement strand
TATACTTTCTGTGTCGATATAATCAGCTTCTCATATCCATCTATCTATAGAAGAACATAGACTAAGCTTTCGTCAAGGGGGGCTTCCACAAAATTAAACTGACATTATTACAGTTCAGTGGGAGAAACATTTTAATAATAAAGAATGTTTGTGGTGTTCTTAAAATAATTTTGGTTATCATGTCGAACAATATCCATCTGGTAACAAATCATGAACTAAAAATTAATTCAACTTTTAACAAGTTTCTTTTTCTTTGAAGTGCTTTAAAGTATTTTAGTACCCTTACTTAAATGTCTTTTTCTTTTCTGTAGAAGATTGAATGTGATATTTGTCATGAATCGAATAAAGCAGTAATAAAAGTAAATCGGAAAGAGAAAGATTAAATATTTTGAAAAACAAACGAAACTGTTCTGAAACTTTGAAGAACTTTCTAAAAATGTGCATGACCTAGTAAATTTGTTTTATACATACTGCTTTCCTGAATTTTTACGAAAGCAAAATGAACAAATGCTCCAATAATGAAGCATGTTTAAAGGAAGTACAGAAATTTTTCATTGGAGCCCAGGTGTGATAATTTCCAACGATGATACAAACATATATATCTTTGCATGCTACCTCTTATAATCCCCAAAGAGAATATCCACTTGACTTCAGGATTATAATTATACATCTATACATTGCATACTGTGACGAAAGTCTTTCTGTGGGTGTATGGTGTAAATAGTCCAACACGCCAGATAATGGAGAATGAAGGTTTATTTACAAATATGCAGAAAAACATGTACCACAGGTACAGGAAACAATAGTTCTTGCACAGATCAGCAATGTAAACAGACAACAATTCACATGTAATAACAGTTCAGAACTTTGATATTTAGCAACACAAACAATCAGCAAATAACTAATAATGGCAATAACAGCACTTTCAATAGCGCTCAGCTCACCATCTTACTAGCTCGCACAGCGGATAGAACTCCAAAGACGTTCGCGCTCCAAGGCGATCCCAGTCGGTCAACACACACTCCGATATCCAAGCACTCTCCTTATATAGTTTCCCCGTCAGGCCGTGACGTCACATGGAATGATCTAGTACATTCAGACGTATCTTCGCTCCTAATAGAGATATCGAGAAGATTCCAGCACCTTTGAGATCCCATATTTCGTCACCAAAGTCGCCAAGTCGCCAAGGTCAGAGAACCAGACGTGGCTACTGCTAGTCATCCCATACTTATCCCTGTAAAAGTCTCTTCTCAACCATAAGACTCACATTGCTGGGGAGCGACCTTCCATGTTTGAAACAATACATACGTCTCTATACACATCTAGCTACAATAAGCTGCATTCTTCCCCACTGAGTATCCAACAAGGTCTCAATAGAATTTTAATCTGAAGAGCCCGTTCATCTCTTCAAACAATTAACACCTTCACTTCTAGTTCATTTATGCACCAGTTGAGTTGTACTGATATGAGTTTTATTTTCTATAAAAATAGAATGTAAGAAGATTAACTTCTTTAAATTACCTTATTTGAAACTCGGGGTTTTCGATTAAATAATATCTTGCTGTTATGGAACTTCTAGAAAATATTATTATTTAATATTTGATCTTGAAAATTTAATTCTGTCTTTTAATTCATTAATATTTTCATTCGTATAGATTATTCGTCTTCGCCAAGTGTTAGTTAATCAATTTTAGGTATTAGGTATAGAATTCTAATCACATTTAAAAATATTACGTGAGTTGTTTTTTATATGTGTATTTATTTTCAAAACTCCCGCCAAAAAGACAATAAATAAATATAACAATAAAATTTTAACTAATTTGAATAAAGCTAAATGATTCCTTACCTTTTCTATACAATCAAATCATTCATTAATTAAACAGTTAGATGTTAATTGAATACGCTACTTATCTTATATTTCATTTGTGAAATTCATATCCAGTTTGGTTATTAAATCTTACGAGTACGTATTAAACTGAAACTTTATATTCTCTCGACCCTGTGGGGGTTGTAAAATTTTCAACATAACAGACCGCATCTTTTTGAATTCTTAATATCGGCAAAAAATAAAAAACAAGATCAGTTCCAAAAAAGTCTTTTAAAATACAAGCATTATAATTTTTTTCATTTGTGTTTAATAAAGTCTTCGCTTTCATATTTTTCTTCCATGCAGATATCCGTTTATCGCTGAAAAACGCCCCCTTTTTTCATCTAAAAAGGGGTCAAGAAAGAGCTACTGAATGCCCAAAATAAACTACGGATAACATTAATACATCTGCGAACCTTATTAAAAACATTTGTATACCTCATTTCTCTTAAAAGAATGTTTTTGTTTATATTTATATTATACTATTTCCTCTAATATTAATATTTCCTAAAAATGGATATTTTAGGAGATCCGTTGGAAATTAATAATAATAATAATTTTGTATATATACACAATAATAAACAAATACAGAAACCAGGACATATATATATATATATATATATATATATATATAATGTTTTTGAGTTTTTGTCTTATGTTTCTAGTTTGTTATGATATATATGTTACCGTTAAAGTATGAAATCCGTTATTCTATAGAATACCTAGTTATTCTATAGAATAACTGATCAAGTCAGTTAAAGTGTTAAATAAACTTTTATTTTACACTTTAACTAGTTATTCTATAGAATAACGGTCCACGCATCGTTAAAGTGTAAAATAGCCGACATGATGCAGCCTGTTTGTTAGTCAGATTGGTTATTTGTATTTTCTGCATCTGAAGTGGGCACCGGAATTTTTTTTAACTTTAAAAACATCCTACGGCTTCGCTAGCAGCGGGAGACGAAACCTAGTAGATTCGCTAGCTCATTGAATGTAAGGAATCTGCGTTTATAGTGGAATTTGTCCATAACTTCGTTCCTAATAGAGATATCGAGACAATTCCTGTATATTCCGGAACCTTCATTTTGTCGCCAAGTTGCCTAAACAGTCACCAAGTTTGTCGCCAAGGTCGAGTGTCATTGACTTCCTTCCAATACGTATTCCTGTAAATCTCTCTTTCCAACTATAAGAATAATATAGCAAGAAAGCGACATTACAGTTTTATGACACTATTATAGTGATTTTAATTTTCCATCGGTTATGGCTGATATGCAGTCAGTGCGTAATTTATAAAAAGGACTTGTTGTAATGTCAGAATCTTTATTTTACACTTTAACGGCCTATCATTAGTTATTCTATAGAATACCTAGTTATTTCATAGAATAGCTAGGTAAAGTATGAAATAAATAATTTATTTTACACTTTAACTGACTTGATCAGTTAACCTATAGAATAACTAGTTATTCTATAGAATAACTGAATTATACACTTTAACGGTGACATATATATATATATAAATGTATTCGTTGTTGTAGTCGTTAAATGATTAAACAGGCCGAGTTATTAACTAATTTCTTTTTATTATGGGAGAGTGACGGAATGTACGTACATCATGCTTTAATTTTTCATGCCAAAAGAGAGCAGAAGATCCTTGCTTTTTCTCAGGTAGGGATTTAACAGATAGACACGTGATCAAAGTGAAGGGAATAATAGCTATTTTTATTATATTACGTAAGTGTTTCAGGGAAAAGTGTGGAAAAGAATTCGCGATTTATGTTGGCGCGTGGAAGCAATTAGATTATTCTTTTAGCAATAAATATGTCAAAACGCGCGATTTAATATGCCTCCAGAGTGGGAAATGGAACGAAACTGGAGTTATGACAAGTCGCTCGTCAGAAAGGGAAGCCCATCTATGATATTAATAAGTCGTTTTTTCTGCTAGCTACATAAGAAAAAGCATAAAAATGTTTGTCGTTATCCCCTCGAAAAGCATCCACCGTGAAGATTCTGGAATAAATGAAATACACAAAAAGGTCGATTACAAAATCGAAAGCCAAAAATACGAATGCACAAATCTAGAATAAATACAAAATATAACGCAGAAATATTCACATAAAAAATTAGTTGATGAAATGAAAGCTTAGATTGACTCGATTTTGAATTTACATCCTAGCAAATAGAATTAATACGAGATAGCTGAGTGAGAATTGTGTTTCTGTAAATATTAATTGAAATATTCGAATACCAATGGGAAAGTTGGTTGACATTAAAATTAAAATCTTTTCTTTTATCCAATAAATCGACAGAAAAGTTATTGGCTATATGTTTGATTTCCAGATCTGAAAAATCCGCTTCAAACTAATTAGTGTTTGTTTGTTTAAGAAGCAATGATGAAGGATAAATATTTTGCCACGTATTGTTAAAAGTACTATGATTAAATACAACAAGATTATCCACATATCTGAAAGCCTGAGGATGAATAGGTGCATAATTTTTCTTAAAATAGTGTAAGAAAAGGTTAGCTGCAATAGAAGAAAAAGAAGAACCTTGTGGAATACCATCAGCTTGGAGAAAAAGACTTTCCCCATTGCAAAGGAAATTATTAAACATGCAGAAATTACATAATTTATCCCAATATTCAAAGGAAATATTGTAAATATTTTTATAATCATGAAAGTAAGAATTGAGCACCTCCAGAAGAGTAACTAAAGGAATGCTTGTGAAAAGATCTTTGAAGTCGAAAGTTTCAATAGAAGAAATACTGTCTCTATTATTGTAAATGAAGTCAATAACCGATTTATTGGTGATAATCCAAGTGAAACCTTCAGAACAAATGACCTTCAGTAATTTTTTTAACTAATTAAAGAAAATGTTTCCTGGTTGATTCATGTATAAAGAAGTTCCACAAGTGATAAAACGAAAAGAAATTGGATTTTTGTGGAATTTTGAATTAATAGTGATGCAAGGAAAGCTTAAATTATAATTATTTACCTCGAAAAATTTATAGAAAGCAAGAATTTGCTTAGAAATTGTACTCATATTAAAGTTGGACTTTTTGTACGTTGCTGAATTTTGAAGCTCTTTATCCAGAAGATTACAATAATACTGTTTGCAAATAAATGCGTAACTATTAGAAGCTTTGTCGATTGGAGTGATGATGAAATTACTTTTTAAATCTTTAATAGCATTTTTAATATTAAAAAAGTTTAAAGAATCAGAACCTTTGGGATTATAATACTTAAGGATGATAGACCTCTTCAAAAGGTAATAAAGATTCCACTTCCACTCAGTGAAAAAATCGATAGGTACGGAAAAAGCATTAGAAGTTTTAAACAGAAATCATCAATATTTTTCAGAATTTTATGCAAAATAGAAGGCAGAAAAACTCGAAAAACTGCTCTGAATTTTGGACCTTTTAACATGATATTTTTATATCAGAATTTTCTACTATGTCAAGATTACCAGTAACAATATGGCCAGAATCTTTATCATCAAATTGAGAAACTATGCTTTTGTCACACAAACATATAGCTG
Source organism: Araneus ventricosus (assembly GCA_013235015.1). Classification (NCBI taxonomy): domain Eukaryota; kingdom Metazoa; phylum Arthropoda; class Arachnida; order Araneae; family Araneidae; genus Araneus; species Araneus ventricosus. The sequence goes on along the minus strand of BGPR01028275.1, from coordinate 14,677 downwards.
TTTTTCTAAGATTAACGATGTCGTAAGAGGCATTATTATAATTGAAGATTTTCCTGCCAAAAGGAACATCATATTTAAAAGTTTTTGTAAACAAATATTTTGAATAGGAAAAAATTGCTGAGCATTCTCGAAAATGATAGAAATGGAATCTTGTCAAAAATGATGATGGAAGTAAAAATTAAATGCAACTTTTAAATGGGATCTTTAGCAGGAAATTTCGACAATCGCTGTTTCATAAGATCAAAAATGAGAATTTTGAAATGTAAGTTATTTGACTTATATGAATGAAAATTCGAAAACAAATCTTTAAGAAAGTTGGATTTTAAAGAGAAAATAAAATTCTTAACTGGAGTCAACAGATAATTGTTTGCAAAAGAAAGTTCTATTGTCTGGAGAAATTTGTGTGCTATTAAAAAGGTCATTAAGATAATACGGAATAATCCTTTTGTATTGGAGCATAAAAAGGTTTTATTTTAAGAGACTACAGTCGTTATCTGGAACAATATCCAAAATTTTAATAGAGATATTGTCAAAGCTATGACGCTTAAAGTCCTCAAATTCAGCATTAAAAGAAGAATGTGCTGTATATTTTTTAATATCATGTTGGTTAATTCTAATATTGATACAATTGCTAGTCTGCCCCTCATATTTCATACCACAAATAGTTGTTGTTTTTCAACCCGATACCAAAGAGTCATCCCGGCATACTTTATCAATATCCAGCTTAGGACAAGTTAAACAACGCCCATTAGAACAACATTTTTTTGAAAAAATTCTCTTTGTTATGGCCTCCAAAAGATGGTAAATAAGAAAATTTCCTGTCAGAGAATTCCTGAGCAAAAGCTTTGCTAAACATGGGGTCACTGTCTGACGATGTAAATCTATCCCCCAGAGTAGAAAAACACCGAGCACTGCGCATTCAGCATATTTTGACAGGCGCTAAATTCTTAAATGAGTGAATTACCATAGTAAATAAGGAAACGAAATCAAAGTATAGAGCATATAAGGAGCGCTAAAAGCTACTGCAACAAACCTGCTCTATAAGCATAAGATATAAAAAAACAATTTTTTTTTGGAAAATGCAAAAATTAAATTGCTACACAAGTACAAGAAAACCATATTAAAAAGAGAGAAAGCTATTTCTGCATTAGTGCAAAAGTTGTGTCAACAGAAAAGCAATATAGTATCAAAACATGAGAAACAAAAGACAAAAAATCAAAAACATACAAGAAACAAAAGACAAAAAATCAAAAACATACAAGGAACAAAAGACAAAAATTTAATAATTAGAAAAATATCATGGTACGCCCCTCGTCAGGAAGAGAAGCCCACCTATGATATTAATAAGTGCATTTTTTCTGCTAGCGACATGCGAAAAAAAGGAAAAAGTTTGGTCGCTATCCCCTCGAAAAGCACCCACCATGAAGATATATATATATATTCTAAAATAATTTTACTACATAAAATTATCATATCTTTTCAAAATTCATTTTATTTACAATAAGGTGCAAAGCAACCTGAAAATTGTAAATAGTATATATAGTTATATATTTTTAAACCATTAAAACTCAAATAACATTTTCATCATATACGCCTATTAAACCCTCATTTAAAATTAAATATAATAAACAATATAACCTAATATTATTCACACAATGAAATACAGAAAGATAATAAGATTAAAAACTATTACTATGAAAAAGCCAATCCAGATATGGAACTCCAACAATCAAATGCCAGTCGAGCTTAGGAATTGATTATGTCACATTATTTCGAAATTTATAGGCTCCAACCTTCTGTGAGGACCAATTGTTGGAAAAAGACAACAAATATAGGAGTAAATCTCCAAAATATTAAGAAAAGAATGAGAAAATTAACTAAATGCTTACTGATTCAATGTCATAGAAAAAAATGCCAAAAGCTAAATACGAATTACAGTTCCGCCTTTATTATGAAAATATTTTAACTAAAATATGTTATACGTACTCTATTAAATCATCATTAATAAATTAAACTATAAATTTATATGTTTTTAAAAACGTTATATTAACCTATTTCATTTTGATACTAACATTTAAATAATGATGTAATTCTACATATTATCATTTGCAAACTATTTCTAATAATAGTGGCGCCATCTACCAATGTTAAGATGTACTAAAACCTAACTGAAATCAAAGGATATGAATATATATATACATTTATTGAAAATGCCTTAAGTTATGGATTTCCTATTAATGTCATGCTTGCTTATATTAACAAAAATTTATTAACACCTTTAAATTAATAGTCTATTGGAATTGATTAATTTGAAATATTCATATCCGTTGAATTCAGTTAGATTTTAGAACATCATTACATAGGTAGATGGCGCCACTATTATTAGAAATAGTTTGCAAGTGATAATATTAAGAATTGCATCATATTATTTAAACGATATTATCAAAATAAAATAGGTTATTATAATGTTTTTTTAAAAAAATGAATTTATTGTTTAATTTATTAATGATGTTTTAGTATAGTATATATAACACATTTTATTTATAATATTTTCACTATAAATGCGGAACTGTATTTCGTATTTAGCTTTTGGCATTTATTACTATGAGTTTGAATTAGTAAGCATTTAGTTATTTTTCTTGTTCTTTTCTTAAAATATTTTGGAGTTTTACTCCTGTTATTGTTGATTTTTTCCAACAATTGGCCCTCACAGAAGGTTGGCGCCTATAAATAATGTGACATAATCGATTCCTAAGGTCGATTGTCATTTGATTGTTGGAATTCCATATCTGGGTTGTCTTTTTCATAGTAATAGTTTTTAATCTTATTATCTTTCTGTTTTTCATTGTATGAGTATTATTAGGTTAATAGGTGTATATGATAAAATGTTATTTGAGTTTTAATGGTTTATAAAATATATAACTATATATATATATAAAATAAAACAACATAAAAAACATTTTTTTAGAAAATCTAAAACATTTAAATATTACATAAATACAAGAAAAATTAAACTAAATGGAGAAAGCTATTTCTGCATTCGCGCAAAAGCTACGTCAACAAAAAAAAGCAATATATCAAAACATACAGGAAACAAAAGACAAAATATCAAAAACATACAATAAACAAAAGACAAAATAAACAAAACATATCAAAAATTCAATTCCAAAACTAAAAATTTATTAATTAAACAAAATATAAATTAAGATCCTATAAATAAAAGTGCAAAATATAAGCACTCGGAAATAAGTAAACAAACCAGAAGAATTAAAAATTAGCTCTTTCAACACTGCGGAGTGTTTCTTCCAGAAGTGAAATTCTTTAATTTACAAAATACTTTAATAATTCTTGGACTCAAAATTTGCATGTTTCTTTACATTTTGAAATCAAACTGACAATGCATAATTAAGTATTTTTTGAAAATAAGTTATGAATAAACACATCTAAGTATTTATGCTGATAAATTAATAGTTTTAACTTTATTATGCGTACTCATGTTCTCTTCAAACAATTTTTCAATTTCTGAATTATCTACAATTATTCGATTGAATGGAGCTTATTATCCACAACTCTCTCTTGTTAAATATGTAATACTTATGCTTGGTACTTATATAACATTTTAGTGCATATTATGCAAAATTTAATTGTAATCAATTTACCAGAAACTGTCTCTATAAAAACACTCACCAATTTTCACGTCAATCTTAATTTTGCTTTTTCGCATGCAAACTTCGAAATGACATATCGCCATCTTAAAATCACCTGTATGGCAAGCTATACCTGAACGCTATTTCAAACAGAGAATATTTTAAATTTCCTTTCAGCCTAATTCGGATTTTATCAGAGAAGTGTTTTATTCAACTGCGCGATTGTTTTGCGGTCTTAATTGATCGTTGCTTTGATGCACTAACAGATAAATAAATAGCAACCAATGAAATATAAGGCTGCCATTTCAGAGATCCCACTGCAATCCCTTAATTACATATCTCTCGCCCATTTAACCTCCCGAATAAACTATCGCTAGGGGTAACTAAAAGCCTGAAATAGTGCAAATAAAAGTCAACACGCTTCTCCTCATAAACCATCTGTGTTATGGAACGGGGAATAAATGGAGGGCCAGCGATAGTCACTCTTGTGGTGATTATGCGTCATATTATGCAAATTCCCTCTGCTCTGTCAACAGCGCTTTGACTTACAGGTAGCCGCAGTGAGGGAGTTGATGTTGGGGACTATTGTTCATCCGCCAGATGTATGTGTTATGATAATAACGCTGATGTTTTCCACACCTTCCGCTCGCCTGCAATTGGATGGGATGCAGATGGATGAGCGCTGAAGCATTTTATTATTTTAAAACTTAGTTTATCAGCGATAGTCACTAGAGAGGCGTCGCTCCACAGAAAACCGTTGGCGGTATGCTGTTGTGGTATTCGTAATAAATTTGACACCTTTTAAATTTCGAATGCAGCTGTGGTGAACGTTCTGTGAAACGGGTTTCTTTTATCTTGTTCAATGCTAACGATGCAGTTTCCCGAAATATAACCTTAAAATCATCTGCTTCATTATTAATTTAGCCCTAATCATTTTATTTTTTAAATGATAAAAAATAAACTCTTAAACATATGGGTTAGTCCAGAACCTTTCTTTGAAATGTGGATTATTTGAATTATTGGCAATTATAATTGCATTTGTGTTCATGAATATAATGTAAACTCTAACACCTTTAACATTATATTGTACTTTGCCTTCCACACACTCCATCTAAAAGTATTATTACTCTTGGTTTAGAGACATAAATTGATTGACAGTAGTATTAAGCTGTATTATTGTAATATTAGACAGTATTAGTAAGCTATACTGCCATACACTCAGTGACAAAAAAGATACAAGATAATATTTCCTCCTCATAATCGCTGTGTATTTCTGCATATTTAAAAGTGTATATAAATTTCAGAGAATGTCACAAAGTATATTTCCTAAAAGTTTTTCATCATTGCTGAGAAAATTCACCTATTAAAAGAAATGGCTTTTATCCATATCATGTTCAATGTTCCTTCAATATACTTCATATACATGCTTGAATTTAAATGGAATTTCAACAGATTTCGGCTATACTTTATTTTGGGAACATAAAAAAAGAATAAAATTCTGAATCTAACGTATATATATCGAATCCAGGTCATGATTTAAAATACTCAAATCCCCTCACCTAAAGAACAAGAAATATCACCACTGACAGTTTTTATCATACTACGAGAACCTAAAATAAAGTGTCAAACAGTGAAAAACCTTGTCAGGACATCAGTTCAAAATAAAAATAAATAAATCGAAGAAAAATATTGGCTTGACAGGAAATATTTTCACCCAACCCAAAAGATTAAACGCCTTACAACTATTTCTTTGTCGTTACCACCCTTGAAACAAGATCAAGAAAATAAAAATATAGTCATGTCATTTTAAAAAGCGGTTTAGATAAAATGAAGTGTTATCGTACCCGATTACGGATGTATTTTTATAAACCTTTTCTTTTCTTACTTAACAAAAAAGCTATAAAATTATGTGAAATATAATGTAGAAAAGAAAACATTATGTTTTCTTAAGACTGTGTGTCGTATCGAAAAACATTACGTATCTTCACTGATTTGCAGAAAACTACTTGAACAAGTCAGAAGGCCGATTAAGACAAATTTATTTAAAAAATGAGGCAAACTAGAGCATGTAAATTTTCTTTCAATATAATAATGAAATATAACTGAACAAATAATAATATAGTCTCTCATAATAGTAAGAAACACATCATGCAAAATAATACGTTAGTCGTTCGGAAGATTAAAAATTGCAACAAAACCAGAATTCTAATTGTTAGATAAAAAAAGAAATGAGTTAAGATTCTCCTCAGTGGACTTTTGCTCTCAATATCGTGCTAAAACAACTGGCATTAACATACATACTCACATCATCGCAAAATATCGAGAATATGAATGAATATATTACAATTTTCACTATTTCTTTAAGCTTAGTTCCGCCATTTGTTATTCAAAGCTGATTTCAGATGCATGTGATCAGGACTCACAACTGAGATTAGAGCACGTAACTATTGATTTATGATGGTAGGCAATAATTTATAACAAAGAGAAATTACATAATGCAACACTTATAAAAACAAATTCCAATAGATATAAGCAATTATTTTTTAAATCTTGAAATTTTTATTGTTATATTGTACTTATTAAAATTACTCAAATTCCTTTAACTACTTACACACCCTTAGATTAAAATTTATAAGTATTAGCATTTGCATGTTACAGAACGAGACAGGAAACATTAGGGGTTTTCTAATGAGCTATAAAGATCCGATGTTCCTGATAACTTTTTATTTTTATCCTAACCAAAAAGACATAATACTCTCTTTAAAACTGCCTGAATAAAAACTAGTCATTCATTCTCAAAACTAATATTTAAAATTAACCAAATTAAATTAAATACAGGTTTAATTTGTATTGCTTAATAAAGCGGTTTTGTGACACTATATTATGTTTAAGCTTGTTCACCTTTTAAATGCGGCTCCTAAGTTATTCGAACTTTATTATTATCTAGCATATTTATAATGACCATTAGTTAGATAATAAAAAGTAAATAACCTCTATAAAAATGCATACCATCAGAATAATCTGCATATTACGAAAATATTTAAGAAAGGCAAACGATTGAAATTTTATAGCGTTTTTCGCCAAAACTTATTTCTTCTCTCTTTTTAAGTACCTTTTAACTCGTTTAGAGCCACAATATTTTCTATTATCTCCTTTTATAGAAATCATAAAAGAGTGGTGTAGTTATTTTCATAACGTGTGTTCCAAGAAGAATGAATTCCCGTCGTTAAATTTGTTCACATGTGGGGCTGCTTAGTATTAATTGAAGTTGTTAAAGGTATCTCTGTAGTGAAAGAAGAAGTAGAGTTAATGAACTTTCTTTTTAACGATACTTCTGCTGGATGAGCAGATCATTTGCGTAATTACGTTTTAAATTGATAAAAACTGAATGGGTTAACACGGGTTTCCAGAAAAAGAATAGATAGCGGAGTCTTCTCTTTTTCTTAAAGTTAAAACGCTGAGGTATGACTCAGAATATTAAGCTCTCTTAATATTTCTAGAAGTATATTGCCTAAAAACCGATAGAGAAAAAAAACACATTTCGATGTGAAGAGGTACTTATGTGCGGAATGAAATTTAATTCTTTCAAGCAGAAAATAAAAATGACATAAAAATTACAGGGATTATTATATGTAGTATAATGCGTAAAAGTTAAATTTTTAATTCCAGTTTCAACAATTCTACTTCAACAATTTTGAAATGAATATTACAGATCAGATTTCCTTACGAAGTAGATTAAGAAACCGAATACAGCTACTATTATAAATATAATTCTAAGTCTAAATAGTATTTGCGATTGAAGTCTGTCTTTTATATAAAATTCCTGTGGAAAGACGTACGCTTGGATTTTAAATAAAATTCATTATACGAAGGGAAACTTTATATTGAAAAGCTTTGTGCATGTAAAGTAGGTATAAAGTTCCGTATTCTACTATTTATCTTGTCCTTCGACAGTTAAATAATATTTAAAATTTCGAAAAGTACAGTAATAAAAATCAGATTACTCTAATATGTTCACAATCTAAGCCTTTTAACTACAGAATAGAGGAATAAATTCTAGATTTACGAGCTCTTAATAGTTGTAATACTCATTCCCATCATTATGTCGATTCAAAATTACTATAGTGGTCTCCCTTGACTACCGTAACTAATTATGCTTCGCAATACCATTCAAATATTACAAGAAGTACTTGAAAATACAAATAATTTATACAATATTTACAAATATAAGATTAGTCTCTCTAGTTAAGTAACTCTCTTATACAGACCAAAATCCGAAGAACAATCGGAATCATTATTATCATTTGAATCAATTGTGGGGCGACAGGTCAAATTACAACATACACGCCATATACTGGAGGTCACATAGACCTCGCTGGGATGAATATTCAAATCAACCTTTTATAGACCACAGTAAATTCTGCAATTTATACTTCCTTGGGGGACTCCTTAGAACAGTAGACAGGGATCTTTAAGGAGTACAGAGTATAAGCGATTTTATGAAATGTCATTCACTTATACTCGCATCATCCCTGTACCTTCAGCTTCAAAAGTATACCTTCAAAATGCCAAATTATTCAAGTTAATTAGTAGTCTAAATTGTTGCCTGTCTTATGAATACCTTTACTAATCCCCTTGTTTCAGCTACCTTTATTTGATCTATAATCGGTATTGAACCCGAAAATATGACTAGACTTAATATTAATAGCAAATCTGCAGCAAAAAATCATGCTGAAAATATTTTTCTATCTACATTGAAATTTAAAAGACATTGCGAGCTATGATTACAAATAATAATCTTGACATTTGATCTATAATTTTTGAAGGCGAATTAATGCTCCAAACAGCAGAAGATATTCGACAATTTATTTACAATATTTTTAGAATATTATACAATATTACGAATATTGAACAGCATCTTAAAAATATAGCTCAATATCTTTATACTACTAGGGGTTTGTTTCTCAGGATAACTCTACTAGTTCATGAAACATTTAAAAAGAGGAAACGCATTAGCTACGGAGCTGAATCCATCTGCTAGAACGAAAGCAAAGACGAGACGCCGCATAAAAGACGTCCGTTCCACGTCTAAAGATGCTGGCACAGACCATAATCTCCGAATGAAACAATATACCTATATTTTCTATTAAACCACAAGCTAAAGCAATGGCGCCGTTTCTTGCTTTGTGTAGCAGCCAAAGAAGGAAATCTTTGTTCAAAGAAGAAACCCAAGTGCACAAAGGAAATTCTCTCATGCATTATAAACCAGGGTTTTCCGTTTTCTAAGAGGCCGCTCTAATACAACTTGTATTGATTGTGCCTACTATGCTTCTGATGATAATAGTCTTTACCTAAGAGTTGAGCATGCCAAGTTTTCTAACTCTTTCTTTCGGGTAGTCTCCAGCCCGTTGCATTCACTAAACTATTCATTTTAGTTTGTTTCGCTACAAGCATTTTTTAAAGTTTAGTTCGTAAGACATTCTAATCGTGTTGGATGTTGTTCAGATTCTGGAGTCGGTGCCTTGCATTTTCTATTGAAAAATAAATAAATGGGGTCTTGGCTCTTGATGTCATGCCATCAATGCTTCCGAAATGCTCAATAAATGTCTTATTTTAGTATAATGTAATGAATTCGATCCAAACAACTTGGCAAAACTTCAATAATTTAGAATAAATAGCGGGAAAATGCAAGTAAATTTATAAACATACAAAGAAGCAATTAACCACTTAACATTATCTTCAGTATGAATTTGGTGCATAGCAGTTTTTCTTTCTAAGTAAGACTTAAAAAATTTTTTTTATTTATGTGGAAATGTCTTGGCCTTAAAAATAATCGTTCAATTAGCTATACATAAAATCTTAAAAAATAAGAAGATACGTTAAGTGTGTATATGATGCTAAGTCTTTCGGTACAAGAAAGCTGCAGGAATTGAACGCAGAGTTTCCAAATTAGACACGGCTATATTATGAAGTGACGAAATGCACCTAAAGATATATTCTAAAAAAGTATTTGATTTAATTTACTGAAATTTTGCAAACATTTCCGCTATATTTCAAGATATTTCGTCAATAATATCCACGACAATTACAATACGAATTGGATCTTGTTAAAATTTAGAAAAGTATTTTTTCATTCATGTTCATCAAAAACTTGTATCATTGATTTGAAAACCATGCCATTATCGTCATTTTGAACAAAAATAAAAAAATTATGTCAATATAATTTGGAACAATAAACACGATTGTTGTGATAAAATTCAATATTTGATTTTTAAAGTGAATTTTAAAACAACTCTTACGTAACGCGACATGAAAAAATGCAGTTTAAAGTTTTATTAGAGTTGACTAAACACTAAACCAACAGAAGCGATGAAAAACACAACAGAACGCTTTAAACATTGTATATAGGTTATATATGTATCGGAATGTTGTCCGCGAGAGGTAAAGACAAAGCGATAAATCAACACGCAAAATTCGTTGCATCATTGTACTGGTAAAACATTAAAAGTGACTGAGACTGATGCATTGTCTGCATGTATTTCTTGATTTTTCCATGAAAATTTCAAACCCTCACGACAAAATCTAGTATTCTGAACATTTTTTTCCGATTTTATCAGGCTGACCAATCTAACGAAGTTTATAATTAAGTCTTGTTCATAAACGTTTCAATAACAAATAAAATTGAATAAACTATTAACAAGATTGATGGTTGCAAATTTTTGATAAAAAAAATTAAACATTTTGTACATTTCCGATATTAGTGTTATATTCAAGTAAAAAAGTGCATATTGAAAGAATCATCCGCTAAACTAATCCTTTGTCGTATAAAAGATCGATAAAGCGCTATCTTTTTTATCACAAAAAAATTAACGCAGTGACAGTAAATTTAAGCTTAGCGAAAATAAAAAAGTTGATCAAATTTTATCTGACACATAAAAAGTTTTCCTATTATTTTGTATTTACCAAAAAATAATTTATAATATTTTTGTACTCTTGTTTCCGATTATCTATTTATGTGGGTATACAAAAATCAAATTATTCAGCTAAATATACATAATCATTAATTATGTTTCAAACAAAATAATGAATTGTTTCGAAACGTCTAAGCTAATTACTTTAAGTGGGGTGTTTGGATTTGAATTTAAAGCAATTCTCCTTAAAAGTAATATCATTTCTGTCATTTCTAGGTACAACAGATATTTCTGCACGAACCCTTTATTTTGGTCATTTGATATTAATGACCCTCTCAGGTAGCGTTAAATTATATCCAGATTTTGCATATAACGTATCACTGAATGATGGTGTTTGTATGCAAATGATGAATAACGTCTTGGAATCCTATTCTCATGCGGGCTGTGAATAATGAATCTAATATTAAGTCGTTACGGAAACCGTAACAGACCGAGAGTAGAGAATTCAACATCATATCTTTGCTATGAATAATGAAACGATTCGAGATCCTTGTATCAAATCCTGCAGATTTCGAGCGATGAAATCCTTTCAATTTCATAAACAGTGATAATCTTGAAGAGCTATTTTGAAAATTACCGTTAGTAGACTTTTGCAAAGACGTAAAGCGCAAGATAATGAATTTTCTAATAAAAAGCATTTAAGTTAAATTTATGAAACTTTCCATTCATATTGTAAGTACAGAGCTAAATTAAATCGCTATTTTATGTAAAATATGCACATTAATGGATATTTAAGCTGTTATTCTCTCACTCCAATCACCGGAATTATTTTAAACAGAATAAAAATTAATAGCTGCATTTCAAGCGAAGCATGAACTAATTACTTTTGTTTTACCTGCTAACGGTATACATGCCTTTAGCATTGACATAAATGAATTAGCAAAAGAAATTATAAGGAAAACGAAATAAAATGATAAATGTATAAATTTAGACGAAATATTCTTGTAATAAACTCAACTGTGTGCTTACAGACATTCTTAACGTTTCAATTAAGAACGTCACATTTAGAATTTCTAAAAAATGATAAAAATTTATTAACTTATGGGTATTTATATAATACTCTTATGATCAAAAATTACTAACGGTTATTAATTTAAACTAAATAAGTATCTCCAACATTCTGAATAAGTGTCGCGATTCAAAGAATATGTAAATGGCTTTTCCTGTATTTTATATTATTTCTCAATATCTAAATTTAAGAAATAATTATATAAAGGGAATCAAAAATGTACTATAATTAATTTGCTTACGAATTTGATATAAAATCTGCATAATGAAACATTATTTTTGTAATTGTTTGAAAATTCTGAATGCAAAAAACGAGAAATTTGACTTTAGACACATTTAAACTTTAGTATATTCAACAACTTTCCTAATAAAGACATTTAAAGTACATATCTAAACGTTTTGTGTTTCCCTCATTGTTAAGTTTAGATATAAGGTTTGGAAATAGCTTATAAATTTGGAATATTTTTAATAGTTCAATGAAGAATTAATACGCAATTTTACTTTCAACAAACATCATATAATTTTCATTCAAGAAGAATTATTTTGTAAATAAAGAACCGAGCTTAAAGAATTATCAACAGAAAATCGGAAATATTTTCTAACTTTGACTTAAGATTTAGTGAATATTTCTAACAAAGAAATATTCACCCGGCCATTTATCTTCGTTAAAATCTTCTTCCGCAATCTCAGTTACTTGGAATTTTTTGAATCAAGAATAAGAAGAGAAAAGCTGGAAGACACCGAAGATCTTTAATTCCCGCTTTAGATGGAATCCGCTTTGTAACACTGCTTCAATCACTGTTGCGCATTTGGGAGAAAACAGTGAATCATTTACAAGTTAGTCACGTTTGCAATTGAATTCTCTGGGGCATTATACGCGTGAAACTTCTTCCTAGGATTGTCTTGATATAGAACTAAGATAGCACTGGTACATTTTTATCTTATCCCAGGCCAACAGAAATAAGAAACAGAAGTCATGCCAGCAATTTTCTTCACTTTCTCTTATTTCTTTTTTCATTAAGATACGCCAAGAAGGTTTTTGGTTTCAGTAGTATTGCTGTATGTGTAGCAAACATCTGGATATGATTGTTCCCTTCAAGATTTCCTTAGAAACATGAAGATCTGAAAAAAACTATTTTTGCCTCTTTATTGTCGACTATATGATCATATGATATAAAGCATGAGAAGAAAATGAAGGCGCGCATTAAATTCTCTGAATAATTTATTGTTTTTCCATAATTTGAAGCTTAAATGTGCAAGATCATGGAAATTTATTGTGATATTATTTGTTTGGGGATAATTAATTAGTATTTTTACACATTATATTTTTAAAAGAAAAGTTAGGGAAAGGCTACAATGTGAAGAAAACTTTGGATAGTACTCGAAAAAAAATACTGACTTCAGAAAAAAATTATAATCTTAGCTTAAAAATTAGTAATTAGGTGGCTAGGCAAACACAAGGGATGGTTTATCAAAAAATTCATTCACTTATCTTTTTTTGAGATAAGATGAAAATTTTGAGATTTACGTATTTTATAATAAAAATATAGTATTTTCTATACCTATCTTTTGGGTTGAATTAACAAAAACGAAAATAAAATCCACTTGAAGTATTTTTCCATTCGGAACAAATATTCTAAATGTAATATAAATGACAAATATTGCCAAAGATAGAAGAAGAAGTGTAAGAATTAGATAATTATATGACATGATTTTCAACTTTCATAGTCTTTTTTATTAACAATTGTACATTATATTCATTGATTTACTTCAATGAATATCATTTTTCTCATCAAGCTGAACAGTTTATACGAAGGGTGGGAAAAAAGAGACGAACTAGGTCAATGAAATCAGTATATAAATTTCTTTTTTGCTAGCATTCGAAACGGCATAATGCCATCAAGAGTTAAAGCAAATTATGATGCTAGCAGGATCAATAAGTTCCAGAAAACAAACCAGAGTTGTGAAGTCTTAAAAGAAGGTGTCTTTTGCACTATTTGAAAAGTCTTGAAAATAAAAAAAAGACAACTGACTAGTTTTTTAAGATGAGGAAAGTACGTTTCCTCAAGCCAATAAATATTCCCGTCTTGTATCAATTTTTCTAGGCATTTATCTCGGACAAAGATCACAAATTTACCTATACACCAGTTCAGCATTAAATCTAAAAGAAAATAAATAGGTTTCGGTGAAATATGATTTTAATTAACCTATGTCTTTATGACCAGTGAAGCTAAATGGCATTGCAAAAAAAATATCACGTTAAGAAACAACCTCTTATCAAATTCAAATTGCATGGTTCAATGTCGAAATGGGAAAGTCTTACAATTTATGAAAGAGGAGGCGGTATCAGTGCATTACATATATTATTTTTCACCAACATTCAATAATTTTCTTACTGTTCACAATTTTGTTAGATTCAATAAGAAAAGTACACAAGTATATTTTTGACAAATTTAATTTTCATTTGACTCTCAATAGTTCTTGGACATTGTTTTAGTTGTTACTGCCAATACTAACACAAAATAAAATTGTAAATTCTCTGTTTATTTTGGGGCAGATTTGTTTGGTTAAAATTCTTTTTTATTAAGATTCAATTGAAAACACACGGCGTAACAGATCGTTATAAAAGAAAATTTTCAATGCTGTACATATTTATGCATTATAGACACTACATAATAAAACTCCACATATGAATCTGTTTCCTTTAAATCTGTTAGATGTTATTTTCTGTTATCTAACCCAGGTCTTCTGGTATAATGTAATACTGCCATATAGTTCTTTTAAAATCTAGTTTTACTTTATTATGATATTTTAAATTTCTTTAATGGCTTCTGAACGCTTCAAACTTTGCCTCCGTCTTTTCTTATACATATTTGAATGCATAAATTGTAGCTTTCGTCATACTCGAAACATTAGGTCTTGCGTTATAGAAAGAAAGCAAACGAAACCTTTTTCTTCGGATTTGATCAAGTACCGCATCTTCTTATTTCTGGTTTATTTTCTATTTTAAAGTTTTGTCGGAAAAACAATTGCTATGTTTTGTACTTCACT